>JAVKPL010012785.1:0-63255 GCA_032173675.1 Gastrolobium villosum
TGGCATGTAATGGGCAGAAACAGTGGCTTAAAATGTGCAGAAACAGTGGCTTAAAATGTGCAGAAACAGTGGCTTAAAATGTGCAGAAACAGTGGCTTAAAATGTGCAGAAACAGTGGCTTAAAATGTGCAGAAACAGTGGCTTTAAGTGCAGAAACAGTGGCATTTTAGGTGCAGTACAGTGGCATATAATGATGATTTTTGATGCACCGAAACAGTGGGCATACATCTTCAAAACAGTGGCATTTGCATAAGGAAACGGTGGCATGAGTTCGAACATAACCAAGAGGTTTCTATGCATACATATCATTATGAAATAGCTCCATCATTCTACTTTTATCATGCTTATAGTTAAATCCAAAACCACACATACTTAAGGAGACATACAAACATGGCTGCACAAAGAGAGAGAGTTCAAAGTTTTGGGCCTACCTCTTGTAGCACACCCTTCAAAGTCAAGGATCACACCACCTTCTAGCTTCAACACACACAAGTCCACACTTCCTAAGAGGTCCTATGCGCAACAAGGTGAGGAACTAGGTTGGCACTAGCTAGGAGTATGGTTGAGGTGAGGGAAGGAAGGAGTTGTCTTAAGCAAAATCTTCTAGCTCCAAGGAGGCTTGAGGTTTGGTTTTGGGAGTGAGGGAGTGAGGAGAAGAGAAGTTGGAGAGGAGTTGGCTGCACTTGCACATGAAGGCAGCCCCCTCTCCATGCGTATATATATATAGGGAAAGTGAGGGAAAAAATGCTATGATTAACTATCATGAAGTATTCAGATTTATGTGAGATGATGGGGCTGCATCAAAGGCTGAAACAAGCAAGGTTTTGGCTTCCAAATTACTCTACTTACATGCAAAAGTGAGGGGTGATTTGATCAGATTTGGGCAGTCCAAAGCAGAGAACTTTCTGCACAAAAGACCATGATTATGCGCAAGAATGGAGTGGGAAGGAAGTGTCAAGTGCACATGCAAGAGCTTAGCTAAGTCAACAAGTAAACTAACCATGTGGCAGCCCAAAAATCTGCACTTATGCAGTCCTTGGTGCGCAAATCATGAGAGGAAAAGAGGTGCATGTGGGTGCAGATTTGTGACAGTCCAAGCACTCATTTTTGGGCTGTCCTAAGTCAGAAAAATTTCTGCATAAAAGGCCAAGTTATGCGCATGAAGTGAGGTGGAAGTGGTGCATCATGAGCACAAGAAAAAGGTTCATTAAGTCAACAAGCAATTGAACTTGGTGGCAGCCAAAAATCTGCATTTGTGCAGTCTTGGTGCGCAATGATGAGGGAAGAAAGGTGCATCATGGGTGCAGTTTTGTGACAGTCCAAATCAGATTTTGGAGCTGCACAAAATGATGAAAATGCAGCAACAAATCCTCTTATGATGCATGTGAAAACAAGGCAGGTTTTGACTCATGATGGGCTGCAAAAGTTTGCCCAAAAATCTGCACAAAACAGTGTCATGATTGAAGTGCAAGAGGGTTCTCCAAGTCAACAAGTTATGCAGTCTTGTGTCATAAAAAAAATCTGCATTCAGCCCCTCCCCATGTGCGCCCAAAATGAAGGATTATGCAGCCTAAGATCATGCTAAAATGCACATGTGTCTACCATGCAATGAGGCTTAAATCAAATTATGCTTAAGCAAGATGAGGTGGCGGTTTTGACAAGAGAAAATGGCAGATTTACAAGGTCCTAAACACCCTTACTTGTGCGCAAAAATGAGGGAAAAGCATTTAGCCAAGTGGTTGTTCCTTGGTGCACAAGACACCCTAAATGAGCAAGGCTTAGGGGAAAATAAGAATGGTTACAATTTTGGGCTGAATTGGCTTGATCCAAGAGCCATCCTTGGGCCATTGGCCACACACACAAAAGGATCATTCACACAAGTCCAAAAGCAACAAGTCCACACACACACTAGCCCACATCCAAACACTAATGCCTTCTAACACATACTCACATTACTCACATGATTTTAATAAGTTCATATGCCTACATACACACCCTCCTATGATTTAATTTAATTAATTACCTTAGTCTTATCCAAGGAATAAAAATCAAACAATTCACAAGCCATAACACATAACACAAAAACCATACATCCGAATTCTACACATGTACATATAGCATATAGTACTAAGGTATTCTACTAATTATGCGGGATGTTACACCTTCCATCCAACAAACAACAGAGCAAGACTGCTATGTCTTTTGAAACCGTCTTAGTGTGAGACGTGGGCATCAATCTATTTTTCAAAAAATGATACCACACTCTAGCTTCAGGCTTGAGTGTGGTTCTTGAGAAAGACATGTGTTGTTGGGGTGTTACGGTCCACTCGGTTCCTGGCCTACAGCATTCATCCAGCACTTCTTGCATTCTTTCTTGATCAGTGGTGTTCTTCCACCTATAGAACTCATCCACAACCTTGGGCAAATCATAGATTTTCCTAATAGCTGCAGCACCAAATGTTACAGCCTTTCCTCTTACTTCAACCTTTGAAGGTCTTCCCTGGGGCATACTGGCATAGAATTCTCGGACGATGGGGAGTGCACCATCTTGCTCTTGTAAACAGAAGGTCTTCCATTGGTGAGCCTCGATGATGACTGAAATGTAAGATGGGTAGTCATTAGCATCAAGAGAGTCTTTGATGAAACCCTTGTCTAGTGATGGTGTCCGTTTGAGCATAACTTCGTGCCTCTGCATTGCTCTTTCGGTGGAGAAGGAGGGGACCGGTTCTGATTGAGAGCTGCTCCCACTAGGCCTTGCCCTAATTTTTCCACTTCGAGTGCTTGAGGACACTTCAACTTGCCCACTGGTCTGAGGGTGGTATGCTATAGAAATCTTATGCTTCACTCAATATTTGGCCAAAAGATGTTCAAATTGCTTACTTCAAAAATGGCTTCCTTCATCACTTATGATTGCTCTTGGTGTGCCAAACCTTGTGAAGATATTCTTCTTGAGGAATTTCCAAACCACTTTGGAGTCATTTATGGGTAATGCTGCTGCTTCTACCCATTTAGAGACGTAGTCCACTGCCACCAAAATGTATTGATTTCCAAATGAAGGTGGGAATGGACCTATGAAATCCAGCCCCCAAACGTCAAATAGTTCAACTTCTAAGATAGGGTTGAGAGGCATTTCATGTCTCCTTGATATATTTCTGGTTCTTTGGACCTACCACAACTTGAAACAAACATATGTGACTCTTTAAATAAAAAGGGCCAGTAAAAACCTGATTGCAACACCTTTGCTGCTGTTCTGACTCCAGTATAGTGGCCACCATAAGAAGATGAGTGACAATGTTCAAGTATGGATTGAATCTCCTCTTCTGGCACACATCTTCTTAAGATTTGGTCTAGGTATCTTTTAAACAAGTGTGGTTCATCCCAAAGATAATATTTACAGTCATGGATGAACCTCTTTCTTTGCTGTGATTTTTTATGATTCGGCATTATTCCATTCACCAGAAAGTTTGCTATATCAGTGTACCATGGTGCTATAGCACAGTTAATAGCAAACAGCTGTTCATCTGGGAATTCATTCTTCACTGGTTCTTCATCGCTTTCTGACCTTCCATCATCTGCAACTTGGTTCTCTGTGCCTTTTTTATCCTTAATCTCTAGGTCAAACTCTTGAAGTAAAAGAATCCACCATATCAATCTTGGCTTTGAGTCTTTTTTATCTACTAGGTATTTGATGGCTGCATGTGTAACATCCCACATAATTAGTAAAATACATAATTGTATGATGATATAGATACAAGTGTAGAATTCGGATTTTTGGCTTATGATTGGTGACTTGCGAATTGTTTGATCTTTATCTTTGGATGAGACTAAGGTAAGTATTTAAATTAAATAGGAGAGTACATATGTAGGCATGTGAACTTTTATTAAAATCATATGAGTAATTTGATTGTGTGTTATAAGGCTTTAGTGTTTATTGGACTTGGAAAGTGGGCTAGTGTGTGTGGACTTGTCATCTTCAAACTTGTCTTGTTGGACCCTTGGAGGTGTAGGCCGATGGCCCAAAGAAGTCCTTGGACCTAACCCATTCAGCCCAATGTTGAACCCACTTTTACCTCCCCTAAGCCTTGTCCAACAAGGCTGTCTTGTGCAGCAAGGAACACCACATGGCTAGATATGTATTTCCCTCCTCATCCATGCGCAAAAGAGAGTGATAAGCATTAGAAAAAAATCTGCCAACACACCCCTTGCATGACCGCCACATCACCTTAGTTTGTGCACCATTTGAATTCAACTTCATTGCATGGAAGACACATGTACTCCTTAGCATTATTTTGGGCTGCATTCTTCCTCATTTAGGCGCACATGGAGAAGACTTGCATCAGATTTTTCTATGACACAAATCTGCCTTGCTTGTGGACTTGGAGAACCACCTTACACCTTCCATCATGAGTCTGAAATGTGCAGATTTCTACATGCTTTTGGCAGTCCATCATGAACCAAATCTGCCCCTTGCTTCCACATGCAACAAAAGAAGGATTTTGGACTGCATTTCCCCCCATCATGTGCGCACAAGGGCAGCTTCAAATCAGATTTTAGGCTGCCACAAAGCTGTCTTGCTTGTTGACTTAGAGAACCCTCTTACATGTGCTCATGATGACACCTCCCTCCACTCCACCATGTGCGCATGACTTGCTTGTTTGTGTTAAAAATTTCTGACTTAGGTAGCACAATCAGATCTGAACCTCTCCTCTCCACATCCTTGCATGTGCATAGTGTATACTAGAAGCAAACCTTTGCTTGTTCAAACCAAGTGTGCAGTCCCACTCTTGCAAGAAACCAGAATTTTCATGATGCATCATCATTGCAACCTCCTCTCACTTCCTCTTTAAGTTTGCGCACAAGAGGGACTCTCCCTCACTTTGCACAAGTTCAGCCAACATCTCCTCCTCCTCCTCCTCACTCTCCTAGCCGAACATACAAGCCCTCTTGGAGAAAGAAAGACTAAGCTAACTCACCTTCCCTCACACTCACACAGCCGTGGCTCAAGAACACCAAGCAAGTGCAAGCTCTTCTCCTCTCTTTCCCTCACTGTCCAGCCTTGTTCCTCACACTTGGAAGCTGTCCAAGATTGTCCCTCCTCACCATTTATGCGCATAGATCATCTCCTAGGAAGTGTGGACTTGTTGTTGGTAGAACTAGAAAGGTGTGGTGTGTGAGCAAGAAGTGTGTGCTACAAGAGGTAAGCCTAGAACTTAGACCTTTTACATTGTGTGAAACTATGTGTGCATGAGATGTCTACTTGGTTCTATTTGTGTTGGATTCTTGAATGAGCATGGTCAAGGAATAAGGATGGAGTTACTTGATGATACTTGTGTATTTTCATTATTGCATGAGATTTTCTTTAAGCCTTATGCACATTGCATGATATAATGGAATGAAAGTCCCATGGTTATGTTTGACTTAATGCCACTGTTTTGGAATGAATCTACCACTGTTTTGAGGATGCATATGCCACTGTTTCGGTTTGACAAGAGCACCATCTTGATGCCACTGTTTTGTATAAAAGTGCCACTGTTTCGAGGATGCATATGCCACTGTTTCGGTTGGACAAGATCACCATTTTGATGCCACTGTTTCTGCACACAATACTCACTGTTTTAGTCCATAATGTGCCACTATTTCTGCATAAAATGCTCACTGTTTTAGTGCTACACATGTCACTGTTTTGCACCAAAAAATACTCACTGTTTTAGTACTTAATGAGCCACTGTTTCTGCATAAAATAACCACCATATTGATGTTCAAACACCACTATTTATGCCACTGTTTTAATGTCTAAAGATCATGATTTATGCCACTGTTTTAATCACCATTTATGCCACTGTTTTAATGTTCACAAATCACTACTAATGCCACTGTTTTTGATGTGCAAATAACACTGTTTATGTCACTGTTTTAACGTTCAAATGCCACTGTTCTGCCACTGTTTTGAGGTCCAAGATGTCACTGTTTCTGTTTTAAAACGTTCACTGTTCTGCTGTAAGGTGCTACTGTTTTTCTGCCGTAAAATGTCACTGTTTCTGTCCACTGTTTTTAAGTAAAACGTCACTGTTTCTGTCCACTGTTTTTAAGTAAAACGTCACTGATTCTGCCACTATTTTCAAGGAAAAAGTCACTGTTTCTGCTCACTGTTTTAAGAACCAACGTCACTGTTTTTCTGCTGTAAAACACTGCTGTATGCTCACTGTTTTCCACTGTAAAACGCTGCTGTATGCTCACTGTTTCTGCTGTAAATCGCCACTGTAAATGATTGGTTGTAATTGATTTAGGTGCGCTTAAGAAATGAGATACTTCGCTGCTGTTTGGTATTGTTTAAGGCACGCAAGGTAAGTGTCAGGCGATATTACCTAATGTGACTATTGACTACTGGTATAAAATTGTGACATGATGCTCCATATTCTGTAAAAGTATTATGTTCCTTATGATGAAAGGAAACTGCCAACAATGTGCCGTGATGGCTATGGAAATGTGCCGTGATGGCTATATGATTATGAGGTAAAGACGTTATGTGGCAGCATAACGCATATGACAAGTATATGTGCCGTGATGGCTATATGAAAAGTATATAAGCATGCACCTTACATCATACCGCATTTTTATACGTTGTGTGTGTGAAAGCATAGCATGGCATGCATGTACCAAGATCATATAGGCCTTGCTTTTTAGAATAGTTATGTACAGGACCATGTGTTTGAGCAAGCATCATATAGGCATCCCCAAGGTACCGGGGTATGGGACACTTGGCATCAGTCCGCATAGGCCCACAATTGGAATCCACAGGGAGCTCAGGTGCCAAGGTATATTTGATTCCACTGTGAAGTGCGCGCACGACGGTGCTAAAAGCGCAAAGGAAAGGCGTTATATACGCAATATATATGAATATGATGAAAAGGAAAGGCGTTATATGCGCAATATATATATGAATATGATGAAAAGGAAAAAGGAAAAGGAACAAGGATATGTTGAAGTGACTGTTTATGATTTTGTGCCTAGTTAATACTGTTATATTATTGGTTTTGTTGCCACACTACAGGGATTATTCTCACACCTTTGGGGCTGCTATTTTCCTAAATGGCAGGAGGACATAAAAGCATTTGAAGGAGTCTTGTTTGTTGTTGCTTGCTGATGAATGGACTTGTACTGTTGCTGTTTGATTGATTGGATGACTGTAATGATTAATATTTTGGTACTCTTGGATGACTGTAGACTCTATCATCTCTATTTTATCTTGAACTTTTATGAACAGCGGCTATTTTGGAAAACCTTTGTGAAAGGAATTTTTGAAAGACTTATGTGCTGAAATTTTTACAGTGCACCTTACGGGTGGTGTTTTTATGAGCAAACGAACTCCGATTTACTATTATTTTATATGCACGCGAAGCCCCCGACGTGCTCTTTCTAAATCACTTGAAATATTTTTTATCGTCCAAACAGAAGTGATAAGAATTTTGAAACGTCCTTCGGACTTTGAAGTTAGATTAAGAATTTTGTTAGCTAATGTGACGTTAAAGACTCTAATTCCGCTTAGCAAACGACTCTCTTGGATGCATACAAGGGAGGGCGTTACACTAATTGGTATCAGAGCAGTTTGGTCCATGGATTTGCTTGTGATTGCTTGAATTGATTGTTGGTTGTGTTTATCTGCTGATTGACTGTCTAAATGTGCTATAGTTTAAGTATATATGAGTTAGGGTAGTTAGATTGTTAAGACCGTTCTGTGATAAGACACAGATGCATAGTTAACTTGTCCGAATTGAACGCGAGTACCTACTTGGGACTGCTGCCATAAATGACTTGTGGTGAGCCTGATCAACTCATTTCATGATATTGTGAGTGCAGAATCATGGCAGGTGGTCGCGGTTCAACTCGGGGAAGGTCTGGCGATGCTGAAGAGGATCTTATCACTACTATTGGGGGACTGGCAACGTTCATCCAGAATATGAGCCAAGAATGGCGCGACCATCGGCAACAGAATTAGAACCCACCCCCACTGCATGAAAATGCAGAAGAAATTGCCCGTCGGAGGTTGAAAGACTTCCACAACTTCCAACCACCTATTTTTGAGGGTGAAGACAACCCCGAGGCTGCAGCGAAGTGGCTGCAGATGATCGAGCATATTTTCGAACGAATGGCATGCCCGGAAGCGCAGAAGACCGACTACGCATCGTACCAGCTGATGGGAGAAGCTTTAACATGGTGGACTGGTGCGAGGGCTCTGCTGAGAGCACAGGACGTTGAACTGACATGGGCCGTATTCCGACAAGTCTTTTTGGATAAGTATTTTCCTAAGGCAATGAGAAGAATGAAGCACACTGAACTGCTGTCACTTAGGCAGGATAACATGACGGTTAATGAGTACATTGCAAAATTTGGGCAGCTGATCGAGTACGCCAACTTTGACCGGAACATTTATGATGAGGAATGGCAGGTAGAGAAGTTCGAAAGCGGATTACATCCGGAAATCCGCAAGCTCATTTTGACGACGGCTAATCGTACACTTCCGGAACTCATCAATCAGAGTCGTCAGGCCGAAGGAATCATCAATGAGGCCAAGAATTTGAACAAGCAACCAGCACAATTCCACGGAGGAAACCGAGCAGGCAGATTCTTCAGGACGGCACCTGGTAGGGGTCGAGGCAGAGGTCCGCAGTTGCAGGCGCGGCCTGGAAATTTTAAGAGAAGCTATACTGTTGGTCAATCGTCGACTGGACGGCAGGGTGCGACTGTTTGTGCTACATGTGGAAAGAATCACTTTGGAGTTTGTCGCAAGAGCAACAATGCATGTTTCAGATGTGGCCAGCAAGGACATTTTGCTTACGAATGCCCCCGGAACGCTAATCCACAGCCTACGCAAGCACGGGTGTTCGCACTGGATGCGAAAGATGGTAATTTTCAACCTTTCTCTCTCATTTCTTTATTACAAGTTAGAAAAGAGCTCCGCAAGGGAGCAACAGGGTATCTTTTGTCGATCGAGGCTGAGACCTCGGTTGACAATCAAATTCAGAATGTACCTGTAGTTAGAGAATTCGAGGAGGTATTCCCGGATGAAATACCTCGATTGCCTCCTCATAGGGAAATAGAATTTTCCATCGAACTTGTTCCTGGAGTTGGACCAATCTCCATTGCTCCGTACCGTATGGCGCCTTTGGAACTTCACGAGTTGAAGAAGCAGATAGAAGAACTTTTGGCAAAGGAATTCATCAGACTGAGTACCTCTCCCTGGGGTGCTCCAGCCATCTTGATTAAGAAGAAGGACGGCAGTCTACGTCTGTGTGTAGATTACCGACAGCTAAACAAAGTTACAGTGAAGAATAAGTATCCGCTACCAAGGATCGACGATTTGATGGACCAGCTGAGAGGAGCCAGAGTCTTTTCCAAGATAGATTTACGATCGGGATACCATCAGATCCGGGTCAAACCGGAGGATATTCCGAAGACAGCTTTTAGGACTCGTTATGGGCACTACGAATATCAGGTGATCCCATTCGGACTTACAAATGCTCCAGCGGTATTCATGGACTACATGAACCGCATCTTCCGCCCATTCCTTGATCAGTTTATCATTGTGTTTATCGACGACATTCTGATTTACTCTGCTAATGAAGAACTACATGCGGAACATCTGAGGATTGTCTTGCAAGTCTTGAAGGAGAAGCAATTGTACGCAAAGTGGTCGAAGTGCGAATTTTGGCTTAAAGAGGTCCAGTTTCTGGGCCATGTCATTTCATCAGAAGGTATCGCGGTGGACCCCAGCAAGGTTGAAGCTGTCATGAATTGGGAACGACCCAAGACTGTCACCGAAGTAAGGAGTTTCTTAGGTCTTGCTGGATATTATCGAAGGTTTATCCAGAATTTCTCTCAGATAGTGCAACCTCTTACCCGTCTCACTCGGAAGGACAAGCCTTTTGAGTGGACTGAAGCTTGTGAAGAATGTTTCATGGAACTGAAGAGCAGATTAACAAGTGCTCCCGTACTCACGATTCCGGATCCTACCCGGAAGTGAAAGGAATTTTTGAAAACCTTTGTGAAAGGAATTTTTGAAAGACTTATGTGCTGAAATTTTTACAGTGCACCTTACGGGTGGTGTTTTTATGAGCAACCGAACTCCGATTTACTATTATTTTATATGCACGCGAAGCCCCCGACGTGCTCTTTCTAAATCACTTGAAATATTTTTTATCGTCCAAACAGAAGTGATAAGAATTTTGAAACGTCCTTCGGACTTTGAAGTTAGATTAAGAATTTTGTTAGCTAATGTGACGTTAAAGACTCTAATTCCGCTTAGCAAACGACTCTCTTGGATGCATATATAACACCTCGAATATTTAAATATGAATTTTTATATTATATTGTGAAATGAAAGTTGGTGGATTAGTGAAAATCCATGAATTATGGCCAAAATGGGCAAAAAGGGCAAAATGGTAAATTGCCAACCGTGTGTTGTGAGGCAAAAATACTGAGTTAGAGATTTCAAATGACAAAAGTAATGCTGGAAATGGAATCAGGGCGGAAAATTTAGTGAATAGGCAAATTTGGGAAAAATTGATGAATAGTGATTTTTAGTGTTAAAATACTGTGAGGTGAGTGTACCGATAGGTGTGAAATTTTTATCATTATTTTGGAGAAAGAAAAATATGTCATGGACTGGAAAAATATTTAGATTAAGGAATTGTGATCGGAATTTTTATCGGAGTTAAAGTTAGATCGCGTGTGGGACCCGTGTGACCGAAGTCACTTGGCCCCACCCTCTTTTTCTTCTTCTTTCCTCCTCTTTTCTTCTCCATTTGCGCGCTCCTTCCCTGCAAAAGAGAGAAAAAACACCATTTCTTCCCATTTCATCATTTCTCCACCGAATCGCTTGATTTTGGTGTCGAAATCTATCGTAAACAACCTTCCAAAGCCATTGGTAACACTTAGAAGCCTTGAATCCACCTCTTTGGCCGCGTTTTGAGCAAAGTCAGATCCGACCCACTTGAGTTTTTGGAGATTTCTTGGAGTTTTGATCTTCAAATGGTTTAGTGAAGCCTTGGTGGTGATCATACAACACATTGTAAGTATATTTGTAGTCTTTTGATGGTTGATTTCATAGATCTATGAATTTTTGTTCAAAGCTTTGATGTTAGATGTGTGATGATAGAGAGCCCAAATGGAAAAATGCTATTAGATGAAAAGGCCTTAGAATCATGTTTGTAAGCTAGAAATGCTATGTTAAATTTTGGTGAAAAATATAGGTTTTTAACTTAGAGGAATTTGAGGAATTTTCATGAAAAGTGAGTTTTGGTGTAATTTGGATTTGATGATTGTTGTAGGGTGCCTCACACGGACGGAATTGTGAAAAGTTAAATTGGAGCATACGTTTGGAACGGATTGCTAAGTATTGAGGTAAACTCTTGGAACTTGGGTTTGATCCCTAGTGTGCTCCACCACACCTAGAGGAAGGTTGTGGTTGGATGATGTGGTTATGACATGATGTGATTGTGTGCTTGTATGCATATTGCTTGTATTGTGTGAAAATTGTGTGGTCACTGGCCAGTTGACGAGTGGAGTTTGGACATCCGCTGGGTTCATCCTTGTGAGAATGCCAGTCGGGTTTTGCCGTGGAGTCGACTCTGGGAGCGGCGCCAGGATGATCCAACCGTGGGACGTCCGCCAGATAGGGCTCATGAGGAGTTCCGGTTGGGTATTGCCATGGAGTCTTCTCAACCATGGGAGAGGCGCCAGGACTGTCTCGGGAGTTATATGATGGAGCCCTTGAACATGAATCCATGAGTGGATGTTCTTGGGTGTCTCCAGGTGGATGGTGATATTGTTTTACTTGCATATCATATTATGTCATTTTGATACATTTTAGTGAGCCATGGAGTGGAGAGAGCCTCTAGCTCCATTGGTTTACTGAGATATATCCGTATATCTCACCCCGTGTTTGGGGGACCACATTTCAGGTCACTATGAGCCGGGAGGAGCTTCGGGCAAGAAGCCCGTATAGTGGACGTTGGATTGGCATGCGGTGCATTGGATTGCATGACCTTTTGGAGGAGTTTATGGAGTGCACATAGCATACCATTAGTATTTTGAGACTTAGGTCATGAACATATTGCATGATGTTATTTCCATGCTTTTGTTGTGTTCATGGTCATATGCTAAGTCTTGTTTGTGTTTCATTATTCATGGCATGGATAACTGTATATTTTGAGTGAGCATGGGACTTGTCCATTGCCACATTCATAGCCTTGAAGTCTTGATGAGTAATGTTGTAAAAATGGTCCATATTTGCATGTAAATGGCCATTATTTTGAGGATGTTGTAAATGATGTTTAATCTAAGGAAAATGCATGATGGAAGGGCCTAGAGCCTACATGAGGACATGATTATGTGTTATGTGGAGTACCAAGGGGTTAGGGATGTGTTACACACCCTTTTTGGGCTTTAAAATGCTGTAATCTGTCATTTTGCTGCATAGTAATCGATTACCCAAGGCATGGTAATCGATTACCATGCAACAGGGGACGAAAAATTGGCTACTGTCTGCACTGGTAATCGATTACTGGCCTTTGGTAATCGATTACCATGTGAGGTAATCGATTACCCAAAGTTGGTAATCGATTACCAGAACAGAGGATTAAGAAAATTGGCTACTGCCTCATTTTGACAGGTGGTAATCGATTACCACCCACTGGTAATCGATTACCACAGTGTAAATTTTGAAAATTCAGGTTTTTCTAGACTAAAATGAAGGGGCTTAACTTGATGGGTAGAACTCCAAATGATACGTCGTTTGAAACCATGCGTAGATAACGTAAAGGACTATAACTTGGTAAAATGAGAGAGTAAGATGGTGAGTTTAAATGAATTGAATAAAAAGAAAGATTTACGATGTTAGAAAGTGTATGATTCCGCAAATTGCATTTACAATTATAGTGTGGTTTTAATTGATTACGGAAAAAATGTTTATGTAAGAAAAGGAATATGTTAAAAGAAAAATTTGCCCGTAATTTAATTAACCTAAGCACTGTGATTGTAACTGCGCTTAATATCATAATCAATGTTAACAATACCGGTGTACAACGGGCTGTTACATTTTATGGTATCAGAGCAGTTTTGTTTAGGGAACTCTGATTGTTGTGTATGTTGTATCTTGTGTGCCATAGCTATCTGTGAACTATTTATGATTAATGTATATGTGATTCCTCAGTGTGGGTCTGATCAACTCATTCCTTTGTGTTACATGTACAGATATCATGAGTAGGGCACGAGGTCGCCGTGGGGCACGTGGTGCGGGTCCTTTGCCACCGGATCCGGTCACTGCAGTACTGAATGCTCTGCAGGCGGAGACGGCTGCAAATAGAAATATGACTGAGAACCTGATGAAAACTAATCAGGATATGATGCAGGCCTTTATGGCTGAGATGAGGGCGGATAGAGGTCGTCCTAGGAGGGATAATTCACCTCCACATACGGCTACGGTGACTCCTACACCGACGCCATCTGTTACTCCTCAACAGGGGGAGAGTGGGGCTAGTCACCACACTGGTGAGGCTAGTCATCATACTACTACTGACCCTAGCTATGTTCCTGATCCGTCATCCGTTGCCCAATCTACTGGGGCTGCTGGGCAGGTGCTTGATAATGCTGACGATGAGCGTAGGCTCATATCTTTTAGGAAACATAAGCCACCCGCATTTCTGGGGTCACGGGACCCAAAGGAGGTTACTGCTTGGTTGAGGGGTATGGATAAGATTTTTCAAGTTATGAGATGTCAAGATCCGCAGAAGCTATTGTATTCTGTTTATATGCTGGAGGGTGATGCCCAAGAGTGGTGGGACAATGTGTCTCGCCCATTTGTTATTCAGGGTGAGGTCCTTACTTGGACTTTGTTTGAAGGATTATTTCATGAAGAATATTTTCCCCGTGATGTTCGGGAGGCAAAGCAAGGTGAGTTTGATAAATTGGTACAGGGAGTTATGACTGTGGATGCCTATGTGGGAAAATTCAATGAACTTGTCAAGTTTGCTAATTATGGAGGTACTCTACCTACTCCGGAATTCTTGTCAGCTAAATTTCAAAGAGGGCTGAGTGAGAAGATTGCTAAGAGGATGTCAAACACAGCGGTGAGGAACTTTGCTGATTTGGTGACCCAATGTAAGAGGGTCGAGACTGTTTATGGAAGGTATCCGAAATCTGATTCGGCTAAAGAGCAAGATGTTAAGAGGACACCTGGTCCTTCTGGAAATACTAACAGAGGAGGTTTCTATAATAATAATAGAGGTAGGGGGTTGCATGTGAGGCAGCCTCCTGGTCAGTTCAAGAGGGGTGGAAATACTGGTGGTGGTGGTGCTTCGAACAGATATTTTACCCCACAATGTGGGAAGTGTGGGAAATACCACAGAGGTGTATGTGGTGCTGGTACGTCGAACTGTTTTAGATGCGGTCAGAGTGGCCACTTTGCTAGGAATTGTCCATCTTCTTCGGGGCAGGCTGCGAATCTGCAGGCCTTGCCGCCAGCTACTACTACTGCTGCTCCTATTGCTGTTGTTCCTACTGTGGGACGAGTTTATACTACTAATGCGCAATGTACTGAAAAGGCTCCGAATTTGGTTAAAGGTATAATTTTTCTCTCTAATGTTTATTTATCTGTGTTGTTTGATTCGGGAGCGACACATTCATTTGTGGCGGACTATGTGGCTAAGGCGTTGGACTTAAAGGTAACACGGATGGTTCCTCCGATGCGTATTACTACCGCTACAGGAGAGGTTAGTGAGTCGTCTTGGATCTGTGAAGATGTGAAGTTTACTTATTTAGGCAGGGGTTATACCATTGATTTAATTATCTTACCCCTGGCCTCTGTTAATTTGATTTTGGGGATGGATTGGTTGTCTCGGAACTGCGCAATGATCGATTGCTGCGGAAAGAGGTTGTTATCTCACGAGAGGCCGTCTGTTTGTCCGTCTCTGTATTTGTCTGTAAGTCAAACTGTGAAAGCCTTGAAGGCTGGAGATTTGGGTTATGTCTTGTTGGGCGGATTGGTGGGTGATAAAAAGGAGGAGATTTCTGCTATTCCAGTTGTTAATGAGTTTGAGGATGTATTTCCGGATGAGATACCGGAATTCCCACCTGAGAGAGAGATTGAATTCTCGATTGATTTATTGCCTGGTGTGGGGCCGATCTCCTTGGCTCCATACCGGATGTCGCCACTTGAGTTGGCTGAGTTGAAGAAACACATTGAAGAATTGTCTGCGAAGAATTTTATTAGGCCGAGTGTGTCTCCGTGGGGAGCACCGGTGATATTTGTAAAGAAAAAGGATGGTAGCATGAGATTGTGCACTGACTACCGACAGTTGAATAAAGTGACTATTAAGAACCGGTACCCATTACCGCGTATTGATGATTTACTAGATCAGTTGAGGGATGCTTGTGTATTTTCTAGGATTGATCTCCGGTCCGGATATCACCAGATTCGGATTAAACCGGAGGATATACCTAAAACAGCTTTCCGATCCAGATATGGGCATTTTGAATATCAAGTGATTCCTTTTGGGCTTACTAATGCCCCGGCGGTGTTCATGGACTATATGAACCGCATTTTCAAACCGTTTTTGGACCAGTTTGTAATCGTTTTTATTGATGACATTTTGATCTACTCTAAGAGTAAGGAGGAGCACGTCGACCATTTGAGGACTGTGTTGCAGGTGTTAAAAGATAAGAAGCTTTATGCTAAACCGTCTAAGTGTGAATTCTGGTTGTCTGAGGTGCAATTTTTGGGTCATGTTATTTCTGCAAGCGGTGTTGCAGTGGATCCAAGCAAGATTGAAGCGGTGAGTGACTGGGAACGACCTAAGACTGTGACTGAGATTAGAAGTTTTCTGGGGCTTGCTGGCTATTATCGCCGGTTTATACAGGGATTTTCTGCAATGGTTCTACCGTTGACCCGATTGACACGAAAGGATACTCCTTTTGTGTGGACCCAGGAATGTGAGGACTGTTTTCTGCTACTTAAAGAGAAATTGACCACTGCTCCGGTGTTGACTCTACCTGATCCGGAGGGTGAGTTTGTGTTATATTGTGATGCTTCTAAGAAAGGTTTAGGGAGCGTGCTGATGCAGGAAGGAAAAGTGATTGCATATGCGTCTAGGCAGTTAAGGCCGCATGAAGAAAATTATCCGACGCATGACTTAGAATTGGCTGCTATTGTGTTTGCCTTGAAAATCTGGAGGCACTTTCTGTATGGGATGAAGTTTGCTGTGTTCAGCGACCATAAAAGCTTGAAATATTTATTTGATCAGAAGGAGCTGAATATGAGGCAGCGTAGATGGGTTGAATTCTTGAAGGATTATGATTTTGAGCTGAAATACCACCCGGGAAAGGCCAATGTTGTGGCAGATGCATTGAGTAGGAAGTCTGTTAATTTATCTCATATGATGATGCGGGACAATGAAGTGATTGAGCAATTCCGTGATATGAAGATAACAGATTTCTTTGCAGGAAGGATGTGTGATATGGAGTTAACTCGGATTGAAAACGAGCTGCACGAGAAGATTAAAGAGACTCAGATTCGAAATGAAAGTATCAAGTATTTGAAAGGCCAGAGTGGCATATCTGTTAATGAACAGGGATTGTTATTATATCAGGGCAGGATTGTTGTGCCCAAGGAACTTGCTGAGGAAGTAATGACTGAGGCCCACAAGGGTCAATATGCTATCCACCCAGGTGCCACAAAGATGTACCAAGATTTGAAAGTTAAGTTCTGGTGGCCTGGGATGAAGAGGGATGTTGCCGAGTACGTGTCTAAGTGCTTGGTGTGTCAGAAAGTGAAAATAGAGCATCAGAAACCTGCTGGATTACTTCAGCCGCTGGATATACCTGAATGGAAATGGGAGAGTATTTCAATGGATTTTGTTGTGGGATTGCCGCGAACTCAAGCTGGTTATGATTCGATTTGGGTTATTGTGGACCGACTTACGAAGTCTGCACATTTTCTACCAGTACGAGTAGACTACACCACAGAGAAGTTGGCTACACTATATGTAAAGGAGATTGTTAGACTCCATGGGATACCGATTGGCATTGTCAGCGATCGGGACCCGAAGTTTACTTCACGATTTTGGGCAGCTTTGCAGCAGGCTTTTGGCACTCAGCTTCGACTGAGCACTGCTTATCACCCGCAAACTGATGGTCAGACTGAGAGGACCATACAGACACTTGAGGATATGCTGAGAGCTTGCACACTGGAACAGGGTAATGCTTGGGATAAGTACTTACCACTGGTGGAGTTTTCTTATAATAACAGTTTTCATTCCAGTCTGGGTATGGCACCATACGAGGTTTTGTATGGCAGGAGGTGTCGTACGCCCACATGTTGGACTGAGGTAGGCGATAAAGAAAGATTTGGTCCGGATTTTGTGCAGGAAACGACAGTGCAAATTGAAATGATCAGAGAAAAATTGAAACAGGCACAGAATCGGCAGAAGAGCTATTATGATAATAAGCATAGACCGCTGGAATTTGAGGAAGGTGACCATGTTTTTGTACGTTTGTCGCCGGTCACAGGTGTTGGCCGTGCGTTGGGTGTGAGGAAGCTGAGTCCACGATTTATTGGGACATATCAAATTATGAAAAGAGTAGGATTGGTGGCCTATCAGCTTGCCTTACCCCCACAGTTATCTAATTTACATGATGTTTTTCATGTGTCGCAGTTGCGACGTTATGTTCCGGATGAATCACATGTGGTGATGCCGGATAATATTGAAATCAGGGAGAACTTGAAGACTCCCATTGGTCCTATTGCAGTTTTGGATCGCAGTGAAAAGCGATTGAGAAGTAAAATGATTCCCATGCTGAAGATTCAGTGGGAAGGCCGCACACCTGAGGAGGCTACTTGGGAGCGGGAGGACGAGATTCTCCGGCTGTATCCTGAGTTAGCGAGCAGGTATGATTTAATTTTGCGGACAAAATTTCAAAAAGGTGGGGTGAATATAACACCTCGAATATTTAAATATGAATTTTTATATTATATTGTGAAATGAAAGTTGGTGGATTAGTGAAAATCCATGAATTATGGCCAAAATGGGCAAAAAGGGCAAAATGGTAAATTGCCAACCGTGTGTTGTGAGGCAAAAAATACTGTGGGTGAGTGTACCGATAGGTGTGAAATTTTTATCATTATTTTGGAGAAAGAAAAATATGTCATGGACTGGAAAAATATTTAGATTAAGGAATTGTGATCGGAATTTTTATCGGAGTTAAAGTTAGATCGCGTGTGGGACCCGTGTGACCGAAGTCACTTGGCCCCACCCTCTTTTTCTTCTTCTTTCCTCCTCTTTTCTTCTCCATTTGCGCGCTCCTTCCCTGCAAAAGAGAGAAAAAACACCATTTCTTCCATTTCTTCCCATTTCATCATTTCTCCACCGAATCGCTTGATTTTGGTGTCGAAATCAATCGTAAACAACCTTCCAAAGCCATTGGTAACACTTAGAAGCCTTGAATCCACCTCTTTGGCCGCGTTTTGAGCAAAGTCAGATCCGACCCACTTGAGTTTTTGGAGATTTCTTGGAGTTTTGATCTTCAAATGGTTTAGTGAAGCCTTGGTGGTGATCATACAACACATTGTAAGTATATTTGTAGTCTTTTGATGGTTGATTTCATAGATCTATGAATTTTTGTTCAAAGCTTTGATGTTAGATGTGTGATGATAGAGAGCCCAAATGGAAAAATGCTATTAGATGAAAAGGCCTTAGAATCATGTTTGTAAGCTAGAAATGCTATGTTAAATTTTGGTGAAAAATATAGGTTTTTAACTTAGAGGAATTTGAGGAATTTTCATGAAAAGTGAGTTTTGGTGTAATTTGGATTTGATGATTGTTGTAGGGTGCCTCACACGGACGGAATTGTGAAAAGTTAAATTGGAGCATACGTTTGGAACGGATTGCTAAGTATTGAGGTAAACTCTTGGAACTTGGGTTTAATCCCTAGTGTGCTCCACCACACCTAGAGGAAGGTTGTGGTTGGATGATGTGGTTATGACATGATGTGATTGTGTGCTTGTATGCATATTGCTTGTATTGTGTGAAAATTGTGTGGTCACTGGCCAGTTGACGAGTGGAGTTTGGACATCCGCTGGGTTCATCCTTGTGAGAATGCCAGTCGGGTTTTGCCGTGGAGTCGACTCTGGGAGCGGCGCCAGGATGATCCAAACGTGGGACGTCCGCCGGATAGGGCTCATGAGGAGTTCCGGTTGGGTATTGCCATGGAGTCTTCTCAACCATGGGAGAGGTGCCAGGACTGTCTCGGGAGTTATATGATGGAGCCCTTGAACATGAATCCATGAGTGGATGTTCTTGGGTGTCTCCAGGTGGATGGTGATATTGTTTTACTTGCATATCATATTATGTCATTTTGATACATTTTAGCGAGCCATGGAGTGGAGAGAGCCTCTAGCTCCATTGGTTTACTGAGATATATCCGTATATCTCACCCCGTGTTTGGGGGACCACATTTCAGGTCACTATGAGCCGGGAGGAGCTTCGGGCAAGAAGCCCGTATAGTGGACGTTGGATTGGCATGCGGTGCATTGGATTGCATGACCTTTTGGAGGAGTTTATGGAGTGCACATAGCATACCATTAGTATTTTGAGACTTAGGTCATGAACATATTGCATGATGTTATTTCCATGCTTTTGTTGTGTTCATGGTCATATGCTAAGTCTTGTTTATGTTTCATTATTCATGGCATGGATAACTGTATATTTTGAGTGAGCATGGGACTTGTCCATTGCCACATTCATAGCCTTGAAGTCTTGATGAGTAATGTTGTAAAAATGGTCCATATTTGCATGTAAATGGCCATTATTTTGAGGATGTTGTAAATGATGTTTAATCTAAGGAAAATGCATGATGGAAGGGCCTAGAGCCTACATTAGGACATGATTATGTGTTATGTGGAGTACCAAGGGGTTAGGGATGGGTTACACACCCTTTTTGGGCTTTAAAATGCTGTAATCTGTCATTTTGCTGCATAGTAATCGATTACCCAAGGCATGGTAATCGATTACCATGCAACAGGGGACGAAAAATTGGCTACTGTCTGCACTGGTAATCGATTACTGGCCTTTGGTAATCGATTACCATGTGAGGTAATCGATTACCCAAAGTTGGTAATCGATTACCAGAACAGAGGATTAAGAAAATTGGCTACTGCCTCATTTTGACAGGTGGTAATCGATTACCACCCACTGGTAATCGATTACCACAGTGTAAATTTTGAAAATTCAGGTTTTTCTAGACTAAAATGAAGGGGCTTAACTTGATGGGTAGAACTCCAAATGATACGTCGTTTGAAACCACGCGTAGATAACGTAAAGGACTATAACTTGGTAAAATGAGAGAGTAAGATGGTGAGTTTAAATGAATTGAATAAAAAGAAAGATTTACGATGTTAGAAAGTGTATGATTCCGCAAATTGCATTTACAATTATAGTGTGGTTTTAATTGATTACGGAAAAAGTGTTTATGTAAGAAAAGGAATATGTTAAAAGAAAAATTTGCCCGTAATTTAATTAACCTAAGCACTGTGATTGTAACTGCGCTTAATATCATAATCAATGTTAACAATACCGGTGTACAACGGGCTGTTACAGCATACAAGGGAGGGCGTTACAGCATGGTCAGTAAAAACAGTCACCTTAGCACCAAATAAATAAGATCTAAACTTTTCAAATGCAAAAACAACAGATAAAAGTTCTTTTTCAGTGACTGTATAATTAAATTATGCCCCTGTAAGCGTTTTGCTAGCATAGTAGATAGGATGGAACATCCTATTCTTTCTTTGACAAAGAACTGCTCCAATGGCACATTCACTAGCATCATACATGATTTCAAATGGTGAAGTCCAATCAGGTGCAACAATTATGGGTGCTGTAACAAGCTTCTGCTTCAATTCTTCAAATGTTGCCTTGCACTGATCATCAACTATGAATGGGGTGTTCTGCTCCAGCAGTCTGCATAAAGGTCTGGAAATTTTTTAGAAGTCCTTGATGAACCTCCTATAGAATCCAGCATGTCCCAAAAAACTTTTGATTCCTTTGATATTAACGGGTATGGGCAGCTTCTCTATCGCTGATATCTTTGCTCTATCAACTTCTAGTCCTTCCTTTGATACTTTGTGACCCAAGACTATACCTTCTTTGACCATGAAATGGCATTTCTCCCAATTCATTACTAGGTTAGTCTCTTCACATCTCTTAAGTAGGGGTGGCAATACGGGTCAACCCGACACGACACGACACGACACGCTTTCGACCCGCACACTATTTGACACGACCCTGACACGACCCGTTTTGTAAACGGGTCACAAAACATGAACCCTGACACGACCCGCTGCGGGTCACGGGTCGACACGACCCGACCCGTAAAATTTAAAATTAAAAAAAAAAGTGATGTTTTTTTAAAAATAAATAAATTAAAAACAATAAAAAAATAAAAATAGATTAGCTTCTGTTTTTTGAGATTTTTAGTTCCTTCTATTCTTTTCTATACTAAACAATGACTATATATATCAATATATAAATGAATAAAAATAATTATATAATAAAATATTTAATTAAAAAATAAAAAAAAAGACACTGTGCGGGTTGACACGTGACCCGACACGGAAAAAAACGGGTCACATTTACACAACCCGTACACGACCCGTAATGACCCGCGGGTTGACACGACACGCGTTTTGACGGGTCGTGTCACGGGTCAACCCGCGGGTCAAGACCTGTATTGCCACCCCTACTCTTAAGTACCTTTGATAAATTCTCAAGACAAGATTTGAATGATTCTCTAAAGACCGAGAAATCATCCATGAATATTTCCACAAAGTTCTCCACCATATCAGTGAGTATTACCATCATACACCTTTGGAAGGTTGCTGGTGCATTGCATAATCCAAATGGCATCCTTCTAAATGCAAATGTTCTATACGGGCAAGTGAATATGGTCTTGTCTTGATCTTCTGGTGCTAGAGCAATCTGGTTGTAGCCCGAATATCCATCTAAAAAGCAATAGAACTCCTTCCCTGCAATTCTATCCAACATTTGGTCAATGAAAGGCAAGGGGAAGTGGTCCTTTCTTGTAGCATCGTTGAGCTTCCTATAATCCTGGCATATTCTCCATCCGGTCAAAGTTCTTGTTGGTATAAGCTCATTTTTCTCATTTTTCACAATTGTGATTCCTCCTTTCTTTGGTACACATTGCACAGGACTTATCCATTGGCTATCTGAAATGGGGTATATTACTCATGCATCAAGCCATTTAATCACTTCCTTCTTGACAACTTCCTTCATCATGGAATTCAACCTTCTTTGGGGTTGCACAGTGCTGCTATAGCCTTCCTGCAGCAATATTTTATGTGTCCAGAATGTGGGACTGATTTCTTTTATGTCTGCAATGCTCCATCTGAGGGCTCTTTTATGCTTTTTTTAGTACTTGTAGCAACTGCTCAGTTTCTGTATCAGAGAGAGAAGATGAAATAACAACAGGAAAAGTATTTTCATCTCCTAAATATGCATATTTGAGATGCTGGGGCAGTGGCTTAAGCTCAAGGATTGGAGGTTCTTCTACGGACGGCTTGAGTGTTTTTATCACTCTTTCTTCAAACGATTCAAAGTGTCTTTCTTTGTATGGCCTTACTGGTTATGAATCCATCCATGCTAGGCACTCCTTTATTTCCTCTTCATCATTGGCACATTCCTCTGCTATAGCAACATTCAGTGGTTCTGTCTCTATTTGCTGCTTGAGTTGCTGTAGCAGAACTGCATCAATGGTATCCATGCTAGCGCATTCTTCTACTTGATCAGGATACTTCATGGCCTTGAGTACATTGAATGTAACTTGCTCATCATTGACTCGCATAGTTAAGTCTCCTTTTTCAACGTCAATTACTGCTCGTCCGGTGGCTAAGAATGCTCTTTCCAATATGATGGGCACTTCCCTATCTGCCTCAAAGAACAATAAAGTCAGTGGGAAAAATGAACTTATCCACTCTTACCAAGACATCTTCAATTTTTCCTTCTGGATAAGTTATTGATCTATCAGCCATTAGTAGCGTGACAGTGGTTGGACGTGTTTCTCCTATTCCAAGCTTTCTGAAGATACTTTTAGGCATAAGGTTAATACTTGAGCCTAAATCTAATAGTGCATTACCTACATATTGGTTACCAATAGTACAAGGAATAGTAAAACTCCCTGGATCTTTTAGCTTCGGTGGTAACCTGTTGAGGTAATATTGACTACTTTCTTGGGTGAGAGCTACTGTCTCATATTCCTCCATCTTCCTCTTCTTTGCCAAGATGTCCTTCATGAATTTTGCATAACTTGACATTTGCTCAAGAGCTTCAACCAAGGGTACATTAATGTGCAACTGTTTTAGAACATCAAGGAACTTTCTATACTGCTTGTCATCAGTTTGCTTCTGCAATCTTTGAGAGAAGGGAGGGGGTGGTTTTGTTGCCTTGCCGACAGTCTGGCCTTGCTGTGGGTTTGCTATAGCAATCGTTTCAGTGTCAGCAACGAGAGGTTCTTTGGGTTGATCATGTTTTTCCATCTCTTCAGCAACTTTGTCTTCTTCATTTTGGTTCAATGCTTTCTGCTTCTGCACATGGTAGTTCCTTATTCTGGTTCATCTATGGATTTGCCACTCCTTAATGATATAGCATTGACAGGTTCTTCTCCATTTCTCTTTGGGACTTCAGTATTGCTTGGCAAGGTTCCTTGAGGTCTGCTTCTAAGTGCTTCTGCCAATTGACCTACTTGAGTCTCCAAATTTTTGATTGATGCAGCTTGATTATGGATTATAGCATCATTCATTGTCATGTAATCCTTCAGCATACTTTCCAGCGAACTTGATGTATCAGCTTGCTGTCTAGGTTGGTGATGTTGCTGCGTGAATCCAGGAGGATATGGAGGTTTATATGACCTTCCTGTTGTATCTGAGGATGTTTGCTGTTGTCCTTGCTGTTGTCCATGATGCTGTCCTTGAGCATAGGAAATATTTGGGTGATTCCTCCATCTAGGATTGTAGGTGCTTGAATATGGATTGTTGTTCCTGTTGAAATTACCTATAAAACAAACAGATTGAGGGTTTTGTGGAAAGTTATCATAGACATGGGGACCATTACAGAAAACACATGATATATCATCAGTTATGGCATTGACTGGTTGTGTTTTAGCATCAGCAGATAAACTCAACGTCTTGATAGAGTTGTTCAAAGCTGAAATCTGTGCTGACAATGCTGTTACAGCGTCAAGTTGCCAGACTCCAGTAGCCTTTTTTGTTTTAAACTTGATCTTTCTACAGGCCACTGATAGTTGTTGATTGCCATCCTCTCTAATATTGCATATGCTTATGTATATGTTTTTTTCCAAAGGGCTCTTCCAGATGATGCATCAACCATGCTCTTTGTTGGTCCATTAAGCCCATTATAGAATGTCTCCATTTGAATCCATTCGGGAATGCCATGATTCAGGCACTTCCTTAACAGATCCTTGAATTTCTCCTAAGCCTCATAAAACGACTCTTCTTACAATTGCTTGAAGGTTGATATAACATTCCTCTATTGGGCTTCCTTCAAGGGAGGAAATAAGTTCAATAAAAACTTGTCTGCCAACTCCTCCCAACTTTGAATTGATTGTGGTTGTAAAGTATTCAACCATGCTTTTGCCTTGTTGGTGAGAGAGTATGGGAACAACTTCATCTTTAGAGCATCGGATGTAACTCCTCTGATTTTGAAAGTGTCTGCTACATCCATGAAATTCTTGAGGTGAAGGTGAGGGTCTTCACTAGGCATTCCATTGAATTGACCAATGGTCTACAGCATGTTAAACACCACTGGCTTCAACTCAAAATTTTCTGCTGCTACATCAGGTTGAACGATCCCAGAATGCAGATTGTTGAGCATAGGAATTTCATGCGCTCTGATTGGGATCTCAACCTGATTTAGACCTTCATTGTTATTTCTAGGTCTATCCTCTTCACTGTTTCCTAGTCTTGCTGCCATGTCAGGTATTGCTGTGCGATTGATCCGTCTCTGCTGTCTCATTCTTTCTCAAAACGTTCTTTCAATCTCAGGATCAAAATCTGCTTCTTGCTCTGATGAAGAACTGCTCATATGCTGCAATTAACACCTTGAAAATAGTAAGAAAGGTAAAGAATAGAAAACAAAAGAAATTTCTTCACCAAAATAAAAATAACTTTGCCAATATCCCGACATGTTAGTATATGGGTGTCCTTGAGACAATCTTTTGATTAAATAAAGGACACTAGATGTAGAACTTTGTTTGTCGCAAATAAATAAAATCACTATTTATTCAGTTTCATATTATGTCTCGATATTATTGTTAATATTATATGAACGAACTAGATAAACCCCTTGGAATAGAACAGGTATCTCTAGAGTATCTGTGATGAGATCACGATCATGAGGATTCAAGGATATCGCATGTCTATTCCTAATTATATGTTCCTAGTCTAGAGACACTGAGCTTGGGGATCAGTGATCTCGGGTAAGACTAGTACGACTTATCTTCTTGTATATGGATATAAGGTAAAGACCTCATGAGCTACAGATATGGAGATGTCTTAGCTAAAGTCGTAGGTAGACCTATAAGAGTATAGCTCGCACTGAACAGACCCAAAAAGAGACTCTATGAGGAAATCTCATAGATAGTGTCATTAGAGTAATCTCTTTATATTTGGGTTTGTCTTTCCTTAGACCATAAGTTATTACCTAGACGGTGTTCTTGAAGGCATGTTTGGATTGTATGCCTCGTCTGCCTGAAACATGGAGACTCATAGGTATACTGTTGGGCGTGTCTTGAAAGGGCACAGGGCTAGGGTAACAAGCTGAAGGAATTCGTCAAATCTCTGTGAGAGATTAGGTTATCTGTAAACCGTAGAAATTGGGATGACATTTACAGGGACTCGGGAATCTATGCATAGTAAAAGAGATCATGAGATGATATGCCTTTAAAGTCAGTAAATTGAAGATTACTTATTTCGAATAAAGCTTACCCTAAACCGCAGGGGTTGATACATTTCCTTACCCTAGGTTAATGGGAAGATAACCAAGACAAAGGGAAATACATACGGTAACCAAATATGTGCAATAGGATGATCAAGTCATTAATCTGACTAGTTCTGGGGCAACAAAGCATTGCTAGTGTACTGTGTTTTCATTAATTGGGTTGTGGGCTTGTTGGACCCAAGCTCAGTTATGTCAGAAGCTAAGTTGGACCTAATGGGTCACAGACTAACACCTTGTAGTCATGATGAACTAGCTTTAAAGGTATTGGGCCTAATAATGGTTGTTAGCCAAAGAAGCTGTTTGGAAGCCCACCTAAAAGGGTGGAGGGCGCATGGAGCTTTGTAATGGGTTTGGATAGTCCAAGACATTACTAATTAATTTAATTAGTTAAATTAATAATCAAACATTTGAATTTTGAATTTTGAATTTGAATTTTGAATTTTGAAATTGGAATTTGAATTTTGAAATTCGAATTTTGAATTTGAAATTTGAAATTTGAAATTTGAATTTTGAAATTGGATTTTGAAATTTTGAATTTTGAATTTTGAATTTGAATGTTTGAACGTTTGAATTCAAGTGTTTGAATTCGAATTTGAATTGGCTATAAAAAATTGTTTCATAACAAAAGGATAAGATAAGATCTTATTGGAACAGATTCCTTGTATTAAGAGAAGATCTTTGGAGATCACCAAGAGTTGTTTGGGGCGCATATTTTAAGTGATAAGGATGTCATCTTGTCATTTAAACAAAGCTCTAATCAGATTTGGTTGTTGAGAGAATAAATGGGTGAGTTGGTTCAAATTTTGAATGCAACTACTTAATATATTTGGACCCCTTCTTGGGCTGAATTATGCGCACAGAATAGGTAACTATATGATGGTTTTTAAATCAAAGTTTGAATAGGTTTGAACTTAGTTTCATGAGGATAAGATTGGAGGTTGTTGGCTAGATTTGATTTGCAACAACTCCACCTTATCCTCCTTGATTCCATGCGCCATTTTCAAAGTAGTTTGAAAGGAAAGTTTGATTTAATTGAATCACTCTCTTAACACTCTTGTGCGCATACTACAAGGTAAGTTCCTCTCCTTAGGGTTTTTAGAAAATCTAGCCTACACTCCTTCATCTCATGCACCATTCTGTAGGGTAGTTCACTACACCTTTCCAAACAGAATACCTAGCCTCCACCTTCACCACTTGTGCGCATAGCAAGCCTCATTGTGGTGATCATCTGGTGGCTTTCAAGAAGGCGTTCTTGCATCATTGACGAACGGTGGTGTGGATCACCATTAGAGGGTTTGAACCCTTCAGACCTGACAACTGATATCCCTGACTGATCAGGCCAAAACAAGGTAACATCATGCTGTCCTAAAGCATGAATCTTTGTGTGCATGTATGTTTCCGTGGTAAAAAGTTTTGTTTTTACACCTTACATGCATCGGCCTTCAAGGCCATTTTCTTTCAAGTGGTATCAGAGCCCGGTTGCTTTACCATCGGCGGGTGATGGTACCTTGTTTGTAAAAAGAGTTTTTTCACGGTCAAAATCTTTAAAGGGTTAAAGTTTAATTCTGCATATGGATTTGGAATCACAAATCCTTTAAGGTTTTAGAGTTTTTGATTTTATGAACATGTAAATTCGATTCTATGTTCATAAAACATTATGCATCATGGTTTAGTTTCTTTTTCTTTATGAAAGTCTTAAAAGGAACACCTTTTTGAAAGGATAGATTCGCCCATGAAGGGTACTAAGAGTACCTTGAATGTTTTCTTATTTTTCTCCATGAATTGTGTCATGTGCCTTGCATGAAATTTTGTGACAAAATTTATCATATAGTCACCTATATGATTCGGCCATGAAGAGGTTTATGGTTACATGCATGGTTTAATTTTGTTTTCGTTGAGAAAGAATTAACAAAATTTGAATTAAAAATTATTTTAAAATTCGGCCAACTAGAGAAATTTAAGAATTTGAATCTTGATATTATTTTGATGTTTAAATGTTAAATATCAAAATATATGTGAAAATATTATGTGATAATATAATGTTTGTGTTTGCAAGTCTTGATCCTTTCAGGTACAAACAGGAAGGGGATGGTCATGGTGCCCGGATTTAAAATTTTTGAATTTTAAATTAATGTGTAATTGCGCCTTTTAATTTACAAGTGTATTTGTAATTTAATTTTTGTAATTTTGTCCCTCCAAAGATGTTTTGGAGTTTCTTTAATTATGTGTAATTCGAGAAATAGGCTAGTGGCGTATAGACGACAAGTGGCCGTTGCTTAAAGAAGCAAAATGGACAAAAGCGCGAGCACCATGACTATCTCAATATAAACTGTTTATATGCATGTATGATTAGAACGTCTAGTATGCATGAATTGGGCAAACCACATTTTGTATGGTTATTATGTTTGTCCAATAGCGACTAGTGTAAACCGATAGATGTTTGACATAGGTTACGACTAGCATGATAACTTACAACATGCGTTTGATGAGACCTAATTAACCCTAAAATAAAAGGAACCCTTAAAAGGAATAAATAATTAAGCGTATGATTACCTCCCACCACCAATGCTACTCAAACCTCTTCTACATAGTGGTGCTCCTCAACTCAGTTAGGACCTAGTGTTTCGTTGAGCTAGAGTAGTGTTTGAAGTGTAAGACACTTAGGGTGCTGGTTTAATTCTTAACTAAGACATAAGTTGCAGGCACAGCCGGGCTTATGTGCTTAGGGTAATGGTGCTAGGTCGGTTGCATGAGATACACCACTAAGTGACAAAGAGTTGTCAACCTAATGTCAAGAGAGGGTATGAGATACTGTTGATAGAGATCAACCCGTTATTTAAATTAATCTTGCGGTCTCAGACGGAGATTAAAATAAATAATCGCACTCTTAATCCCACTAAGGTAAAATCTAAAAGTAGATTAACCCTAAGTCAAAAGTAAGGGTCATTGACTTAGATAAAATAGTGGGAGGGGAAAATTATTTAAAGTCTTTAATAATTTGCTTTTAACTATATAACCGTATATTAACTAAAATCATATTTACATCTTTTTCAGCTTTTAGTATGACTAATCAACTGTCACTGTATTCAATTCTCGATACGAATAAACTGACCGGTTCAAATTTTATGGACTGGTATCGGAACATGAGAATTGTTCTTAAGACCGAAAAGATAGCTTATGTCCTTGACACTTCTTTAGCTATTGCGCGTAAGGAAGGGGAAGATGGGTTCACGGAATTTGATTTCGAGACCCACAAGCAACACATGGATGATAATGTGTTGGCTTGTTGTATCATGTTGGCATCCATGTTGCCTGAACTGCGTAAATAGCACGAGCATATGGATACCCCCTCTATTATCCTGCATCTCAGGGAGTTGTATGATATTAAAGGCAGACATGAGAGGTATGAGACCTTTAGGGAATTGTTCCTGTGCAAGATGACTGAAGACATGTGTTTTAACCGCCATGTACTGAAGATGATGGCACTCATTGAGAAGCTAGAGGGTCTAGGGTTCACAATGGATGCTGAATTAATTAATGACTTAGTTCTATCATCACTTCCTCCTTCATTCAGTGAATTCATAATGAATTATAACATGCATGGGATGCTTGTGAGCTTGCCAGAGTTTTTAAGGATGTTAACGAATGCTGAAATGTCTATCAAGAAGGATGAGACACAAGCTCTTATGATTGGTGGGCCTGAAAGGGCCATGGGTAAGGGCAAGGAGCCTGCAAAAGGCAACTCCCTTAAGCCCAAAGGAAAACCCAATAAGAAAAAAGGAAAAGAAAAAGGTAAGGGAGCACCCAAGGACAAAAACGATGCTATGTGCTTCCATTGTGGCAAAAATGGCCATTGGAAAAGGAATTGTCCAGACTACCTGAAGAGTGTGAAGGAGTATGGTGATGCTTCTACCTCAGGTATTCACATGATAGAGATAAATTATTCTTATGCTAATCCGACTTCATAAGGTATTGGATACCGGTTATGGTTCTTAAAATCTGTAATGTGTTACAGGTGCTTAGAAGCCTAGAAGATTGGAGAAGAACGAGGTGGACCTCCGCGCAGGTGATGAAGCAAGAGTTGCTGCTCATGCTGGTGGAGATACCGAACTCATTAGCCTACGGGCACCTTATTGCATTTGAATAATTGTCTTTATGTTCCCGACATTTCTAGAAATATTATTTCTTGTTTAGAACAAGATGGTTTTGCTTTAACTATTAAGGATGATACATTTTCTATCATTTTGATGTTTTGGTACGCTTCTTTGATTAATGGCTTGTATGTTTTGGAAATGGGAACTAAAGTGCTCAATGTAGATGTGAAATGACCTAGGATAGATAATCAATCCTATCTTTGGCACTAAAGACTAGGGCACATAAAAGAAACAAGACTGTCTAGGATACATGGAGATGGATACCTAGACACCAAGGATTTGGAATCCTATGGAAAATTTGAATCTTGTCTATCTGGGAAAATGATTCGACAAAAGCCCAAAGGGCTTGAGATTCATAGGGCTAGTGAGTTATTAGAACTCATTCACTGTGATTTATGTGGTCCAATGTATATTGAGGCTAGAGGAGGAAACTCCTATTTCATTTACTGATGAAGTAGAGAAACAACGTGGCAAGATGGTTAAGTCATTGCGATCAGATCGTGATGGTGAATATTTGAGCCATGAGTTTCGGGATTATCAGAGAGAAAATGGAATTCTCTCGCAGTTTACTGCACTTAACACACCACACCAAAACGGTGTCTCTAAAAGGAGAAACGGGACTTTGTTAGACATGGTTAAGTCTATGATGAGTTAGACTCAACTTCCAAAATCGTTTTGGGGATATGCCTTAGACATAACGGCAAACTTTCTAAATAGGGTACCGTCTAAATCTATTCAGACCACACCATATAAGATATGGAATGGTAAAAGACCCGACCTGAGTTACCTAGGGTATGGGGATCGCCGGCTTATGTCAAAGCGTTGACATCAGACAAGCTTAGTGCTAAGAGTACTAAATGTCTATTTATGGGGTATCCTAAAGGTTCTAAGGGATACTGGTTTTACTCCAGGAATGCTGAGTTCCTTGAGAAGGATTGCATCTCTCAAGGAGGCAGTGGGAGTAAGATTGATCTTGAAGAAGTGCAAGATCCACAAGAATAGATTGAGGAACCCGAGTCTGCTCCGCAGGTGACGTTCTCCAATGGAGAAGTAAACACACAACTCCATAGATCTACGAGGGTCATCCATCCACCTGAGAGGTATGAGTTTGTGATTGAGAATCAACAAACTGTCGAGGATGATGAACCAAGTAACTACGAGGAGGCAGTCAAGGATGTTCACTCCTCTAGATGGCTTGAAGCCATGGAATCTGAAATGGATTCGATGTATCAAAACAAGGTATGGACCTTGGTTCCTAAACCGCAAGGAATAGTTCCTATCGATAATAATGGGTCTTTAAAAGAAAGACTGATGCAGATGGCAATGTTCAGACCTACAAAGCTAGGTTGGCGGTGAAAGGGTATCGTCAAAGATAAGGAGTTGACTATGATGAAACTTTCTCACCAGTTGCCATGATCAAATCTATTAGGACCATGCTTGCAATAGCAGCATACCACGACTATGAAATTTGGCAAATGGATGTCAAGACCGCCTTCTTGAATGGGTTCTTGAAGGAGGAAGTGTACATGACACAACCTGAAGGCTTTGAGACCAAAGATCAGGAGCATATGGTATGCAAACTACAAAGGTCAATATATGGGCTAAAGCAAGCATCAAGGAGTTGGAATATACGTTTTGATGAAGTCATTAAGAGTAACAGTTTTATCAAGAACGAGGATGAACCTTGTGTTTACAGAAAGGTTAGTGGGAGTAATGTCGTCTTCCTAGTGCTTTATGTTGATGATATATTGCTAATAGGAAATGACATCCCCACATTAAAAATAACGAAAGAGTGGCTTTCAGAAAACTTCACCATGAAGGATTTGGGAGAGGCAGCCTTTATACTTGGTATAAAGATCTATAAAGATAGATCCAAGAGGCTGCTGGGTTTATCTCAATCCACGTACGTTGACAAGATGCTAAAGAGGTTTAGCATGGAAGGGTCAAAAAGGGGTTTTCTTCCTGTCAGTCATGGGGTACACCTATCAAGGGCTATGTGTCCTAAGTCACAGCCTGAGAAGGATCGCATGAGTGTAATTCTATACGCTTCGGCTATTGGATCCATCACGTATGCCATGATATGTACGAGACCAGATGTCTCATATGCTTTAAGCATTACGAGCAGATACCGGTCAGACCCTGTAGAGGGTCACTGGACGGCAGTCAAAACCATTCTTAAATACTTAAGAAGAACTAAGGATGCGTTTATGGTCTATGGTGGGGTTAATGAGTTAACAGTGAAAGGGTTCACTGATTACAGCTTTCAGAGTGACAAAGATGACTGCAAGTCACAGTCAGGATTCGTATTCACCTTAAATGGTGGGGCAGTGTCTTGGAAGAGTTCCAAGCAGGAGACAACAACATATTCAACGACAGAGGCTGAATACATAGCTGCTTCAGAAGCAGCTAAGGAGGCAGTGTGGATCAAGAAGTTCATAAATGAACTAAGGGTGGTTCCAAGCGTGGATGAGCCCATACAGTTGCTTTGCGACAACATAGGAACTATTGCGCAGTCAAAGGAACCTAGGTCTCATCAAAGATCTAAACACGTGCTCCGCAGATATGATTTGATTATAGAAATCATTGATAGGAATGATGTAAAAATGGATTATGTTCCCACAGACGATAACCTGGCCGATTCTCTGACAAAGGCTATTTCTCAGAGAAAACACGATAGTCATTATGAGGCTTTGGGCATACGACTTAGGTCTGATTGGCTCTAGGACAAGTGGGAGCTTGTTAGTATATGGGTTTCCTAGAGACAATCTTTTGATTAAATAAAGGACACTAGATGTAGAACTTTGTTTGTCGCAAATAAATGAAAGCACTATTTATTCAGTTTCATATTGTGTCTCGATATTATTGTTAATATTATATGAACGAACTGGATAAACCCCTTAGAATATAACATGTATCTCTTGAGTATCTGTGATGAGATCACGATCATGAGGATTCAAGGATATCGCATGTCTATTCCTAATTATATGTTCCTAGTCTAGAGACACTGAATTTGGGGATCAGTGATCTCGGGTAAGACTAGTACGACTTATCTACTTGTATATGGATATAAGGTAAAGACCTCATGAGCTACAGATATGGAGATGTCTTAGCTAAAGTCGTAGGTGGACCTATAAGAGTATAGCTAGCACTGAACAGACCCAAAAAGAGACTCTATGAGGAAATCTCACAGATAGTGTCATTAGAGTAATCTCTTTATATTTGGGTATGTCTTTCCTTAGACCAGAAGTTATTACCTAGACTGTGTTCTTGAAGGCATGTTTGGATTGTATGCCTCTTCTGCCTGAAACATGGAGAATCATAGATATACTGTTGGGCGTGTCCTAAAAGGGCACAGGGCTAGGGTAATAAGCTGAAGGAATTCGTCAAATCTCTGTGAGAGATTAGGTTATCTGTAAACCGGAGAAATCGGGATGACATTTACATGGACTCGGGAATCTATGCATAGTAAAAGAGATCATGAGATGATCTGCCTTTAGAGTCAGTAAATTGAAGATTCCTTATTTCGAATAAAGCTTACCCTAAACCGCAGGAGTTGATACATTTCCTTACCCTAGGCTAATGGGAAGATAAGCAAGATGAAGGTAAATACATACGGTAACCAAATATGTGCAATAGGATGATCAAGTCATTAATCTGACTAGTTCTAGGGCAACAAAGCATTGCTAGTGCTCTGTGTTGTCATTAATTGTGTTGTGGGCTTGTTGGGCCCAAGCCCAGTTATGTCAGAAGCTAAGTTGGACCTAATGGGTCACACACTAACACCTTCTAGTCATGATGAATTAGCTTTAAAGGTATTGGGCCTAATAATGGTTGTTAGCCCAAGAAGCTGTTTGGAAGCCCACCTAAAAGGGTGGAGGGCGCATGGAGCTTTGTAATGGGCTTGGATAGTCCAAGACATTACTAAATAATTTAATTAGTTAAATTAATAATCAAATATTTGAATTTTGAATTTTGAATTTGAAATTTGAATTTTGAAATTTGAATTTGGAATTTGAATTTTGAAATTGGAATTTGAATTTTGAAATTCTAATTTTGAATTTGAAATTTGAAATTGAAAGTTTGAATTTTGAAATTGAAAGTTTGAATTTTGAAATTTGATTTTGAAATTTGAAATTTTGAATTTGAATGTTTGAACGTTTGAATTCAAGTGTTTGAATTCGAATTTGAATTGGCTATAAAAAATTGTTTCATAACTTATTGGAACAGATTCCTTGTATCAAGAGAAGATCTTTGGAGATCACCAAGAGTTGTTTGGGGCGCATATTTTAAGTGATAAGGATGTCATATTGTCATTTAAACAAAGCTCTAATCAGATTTGGTTGTTAAGAGAATAAGTGGGTGAGTTGGTTCAAATTTTGAATGCAACTACTCAACATATTTGGACCCTTTTTGGGCTGAATCATGCGCATGGAATACGTAACTATATGATGGTTTTTAAATCAAAGTTTGAATAGGTTTGAACTTAGTTTCATGAGGATAAGATTGGAGGTTGTTGGCTAGATTTGATTTGCAACAACTTCACCTTATCCTCCTTGATTCCATACGCCATTTTCAAAGTAGTTTGAAAGGAAAGTTTGATTTAATTGAATCACTCTCTTAACACTCTTGTGCGCACACTACAAGTCAAGTTCCTCTCCTTAGGGTTTTTAGAAAACCTAGCCTACACTCATTCATCTCATGCACCATTCTGTAGGGTAGTTCACTACACCTTTCCAAACACAATACCTAGCCTCCACCTTCACCAATTGGGCGTATAGCAAGCCTCATTATGGTGATCATCTGGTGGCTTTCAAGAAGGCGTTCTTGCATCATTGACGAATGGTGGTGTGGATCACCATTAGAGGGTTTGAACCCTTCAGACCTGACAACTGATCTCCCTGACTGATCAGGCCAAAACAAGGTAACATCATGCTTTCCTAAAGCATGAATCTTTGTGTGCATGTATGTTTCCGCGGTAAAAAGTTTTGTTTTTACACCTTACATGCATCGGCCTTCAAGGCCATTTTCTTTCACGGCAACGGCGCCAAAAAACTTCTTGTGCAATTTGTAATCAATTAATTCTTCCACACAAATACGTAAGTGCACGTGTCACAAGTAATAAAGTGATGTGTAAGTCCAAGTATCATTCCCACGGAGATAAGTGTTAAGTAATGATTATTTAAGTGAAGAAAGTAGGTAAAATGATTGATTATGGTGATTAGGTTTATAAAATAAAAGAAAATTAAAATTAAGAAAAAGTAAACTAAAATAATAGGTATTAAGATGATGGATGAGATATAGGTCTGGATCAATTTCCCTGATATAGTAATACTGAAACAATGCTTTAACGATGCTATATTAATGTTTAACTAGTAACCGAACACTAATGTATGCTGGGGCTTTTGACCAACCAAACATATATACCCAATAATTAATTCCCACATCTCTATGGCCAAACTAATCACTGAATTATTCACGTTCAAGTTCAAGGCTATGCGGTGTGAGTGATCTCTCTACCCACAACTTAATCAAGTTATAATTAACCTAATTAATCCACACAATTCAACAAGGGTCTGGATTTGGAAGCCTCTCGGCACCAACCTCCTCAATATCATATATGTATCTCTCGACATGCACACATGAATACAATTAAGCAAACTTGTTGAATAACTAATTAAACATTAACATCTGTACCAAAAAAAAAAAATTTAAACATTAACATAAACAAAGTTTAGGCATACATCTCAATATTATAGCATAGGTACTTTATCACCAAACCTATGGAGCAAATTAGCTCATGATGGAATTAAATAAAACAGAGAAAAGACATAAAGAATTCATTGGAAAACAGAAAGAAGATGGAAACAATTGCAGCAGGAAGACGTTGTCACTGCCTTGCTGTGGCACTGCTCTAGTACTGCTCATCTCCTCCAAGAACCTCACTTTCCTTCTCTAAAAATGCTCTTCTGCCTCAAAACTCTCCTTAAAATCGTGTTCCGAACTATTTTCTACTCGTGAGTGAGCTCCTCTTTACATAGGAGAGTGGTTGGGTAGTTGAGCTGTTGGGTTAGGAGTGAAACTCTATGAACCGTGTTGCTGCAGCCTTATTGTATCCCTAGATTCTTGGGTTGTTAACACTTTCTTGGATAAGATCTTGATCTTCTTGTAACTCTTGTGTCAATGTTGTTGTTGACCGAATGTGAGCTGAGTTTGTTGTCCTTATTCCTTAGGATTTTCGGATTTGTTGGCACTTATTTGGATAAGTTCTTTATCTTCTTGGATTTTCTTGTGCCAATTGCTGTTTGACCGATTCAAGGTTGTTATCATTGCTGGTGTATTGTTGGAGAATAACTAACTTTTGAAATTCAAAAGTTCAGTTGTCCCTTTGTCCACGCTGTCATGCTGTAGCGCTTGCTATATCATTACTTCGCCAGCTTCTGTGCTACAGCATTCCTGCGTCAATTTTTCCTGCAAAGACAAACACTCAACAAGTTATCTTTTCTTACATAAAATCAAGGGATATTGTCTTATTTTTCTTACGTAGTTATCTTAAAGCACTTAATCCTAAATATACAATAACTAACTCAATTATCATGCAAAGAGGTCAACTTATATGGAATTTATGCAACAAATTCATCCTAAAAATGCTAAATTAACTCTCATTTGGGAGAGTTATTAACCACCCACTTGGCCGAAGCAAAACCATCATTCTCGCCACTCCTAATCGTAGGTCAGTCTAAATCCTAGTCTCTTGCCTCCAACAAGTCAAATTGAGGCTTAGAAAAAAGGAGAGTTTTAATCTTCACCTAAGAGGCTTCTTATCAGTGTAAGCCTTAAGAGGTATCACTAACCTATGCATGTTCGTTCACTTTCTAATATGATTATTAGAGGGGGGAAGGTCATCGTGAAAATGCTAAGTTGTTATATCTATGACTTATTGATAGTGATAAAGCCCTAAGAAATATATTTGTTAAAATCAAAACTCTTACTTGGGCGTTGGTTTTGATTTGAATATAAGGTAAGACACCCAATGTCAAGAAAGCCCTAGTGTGATAGTAACACGATGTAGACAAAACTTAGTTGACTAATTCAGATTCCATATGAAATGAAGTTCTGTTTTGAGTCATGATGTAATAATAAGGACTAGAGCCTCTATTGGTCCATGACATCTTCGACCACGTTATGAATTCTAGAGTTAGGATAGTTTGTATTAGGACCCATTTGCAAGGTATGGGACCGGGAGTCCCATATTGGTTGTACTTTCACTCTTTGAACTAGCTTTTGGAGTAGTGCATCCTAAGGTTTTAATCAAATGGTATCAGAGCCTTCCACTATGTCTCCCAGTTGACATCGAGCGGCGCAAATGGGGACGCTAGAATTGTAGAGTTCGCTCTGAGCTAGTAAAAGACTAGCAAAAAGCCAGCCCACGGGGGCACCAGTGCTACGGAGCACGGTGGAATGTTAGGACCCATTGCTTAAGGTATGGGACATGGAGTCCCACATTGGTTGTATGGGAAACTGATATGGGGTTTATAAGGCCTTGGGCACTCCCACCCTTTGAACTAGCTTTTGGGATAGTGCATCCTAAGGTTGTTATCAATCGAGCGACGCAGAGGTGACGCTGACAGTGCAAAATTCTCCCGGGGCTAGTAAAAGACTAGCGTAAAGCCAGCCCGCATGGGGGTCGTGGCTGTAGAGCATAGTGGAATGTTATGACCCATTTGCAAGGTACGAGACTCCAAGTCCCATACTGGTTGTATGGGCAAGTAATGTGGGGTTTATAAGGCCTTTGACACTCTCACCCTTTGAGCTAGCTTTTGGGGAAGTGTATCCCAAGGTTCTTATCAATTTGTCAAACTACTACTTGTATGCCCTATTTTGGCTGAATTTGATAGTTGTTTCACTTTTGAGCTGTTTTGAGGAAATAAAGGAGTAAGAAATAAAACTTTGAAACCTTTGTCTTTTTCGGGATTCTAACATTGGAAGAAGGTTTAATTACCTATTGTCAAGATAGCATTAAGATTTAGGAGTCTCTTGAAGCTTAATCAAATATTAACCATCTTTAATTATGCTAGGTTTGGCCAACCTAGAGAAGGAAGGAAACAAGAAGAAGAGAAATCATCACTTTGACAACTTGGGAGATAAGGTAAGTAATGATGTTTAAACCTCATGATTGTACCTTGGTTGATATTTTATATACTTGTGTGATTCTGTGTGATGTGGTGATTGAAATGATAAGTGAAGATGCACAAATTTTGGTTTATCCAATGGTATATAATTCAACCATATGGGTCGTGAAAGGATAATGTTGCATCATTCACTTCATATACATTATGTTAGACTGCTTGTTGAATGTGTTGCACTTTCATGCATCATTTCATGAAACATTCAATGACATATGGTTCATCCAATGGTATGATATATGATTTTTTGAGCATACATCATATAGTACTCGATACTAGGTAGTGGAACCTGGCTCAGTTCGCATAGGCATCCAAAGAAATCCTACAAAGGGAGCCATGGATTCTTTTTTGGGGATTGTTATTAAAGGTACTAATATATGCATTTATAATGATGGTATTATATACACAAATGGAAGCATGGAAATTTTCTTGATATATGACATGTTACCTTGTGTATAACATGAATAGATTAAATATCATTTACTTGCTGGGATTTTTCTCACCCTTTTGGGGCTATAAATTTTAATTTGCAGGTGCCTAATAATGTAAGGAAGTTCCAAAGAGTTTCACATGCGTTTATGATTTTGATGTTTTGGGGTTGCATATTCGGTCATGGCAGTTGGAAGTCATAGTGGACTTGTTGTAATGTTTGGTTATGTAGAAAGACCAATGTATTTTAATTATGTTGTGGACTGTCTTTGTAACTTAAGGACCAATGTTTTGTTTCTTGTATAAACAGGTCTGGTCACACTGTTGTGTAAAACATTGGACCTTGATGTAAAGTATTAAGTAGTAATGATGTGTGATATGTGTTTTTAGTCAAAGGAATGTAATCAATTGACTGTCTGTAAGTAAAATGTTCTGATATTATGTACTTGATATTACAATCTAAATGGAAATTGGACTTTTATGAAGTTGATATTATGTTAAATCAGATGAGGACATAATAATATTGTAAGGAATTTTTGTTTTGAAACTCTTTGTACAATAACTAGTCATAATTCTGGTTGAAGTCAAATTTTGCCCGCCATTTTGGAAACTTTATTTCTAGAGTCATAGACCTCTAAATGAAGAACATTTTATGTCATTTTGAAGCTCCAGATCTATTTTCTACCATAAAAATTTCACATTATTTGGCCAAGGTTTCGATTTCATAAATTTTTGAATGCGCACAGCTCTTTCTATCATTTTGCTTGTTTATCTTCGAATTGCATGTATAAATTGTATGTTGTTAGTATATGGGTGTCCTAGAGACAATCTTTGATTAAATAAAAGACACTAGATGTAGAATTTTGTTTGTCGCAAATAAATAAAAGCACTATTTATCCAGTTTCATATTATGTCTCGATATTATTGTTAATATTATATGAATGAACTAGATAAACCCCTTGGAATAGAATAGGTATCTCTTGAGCATCTGTGATGAGATCACGATCATGAGGATTCAAGGATATCGCATGTCTATTCCTAATTATATGTTCCTAGTCTAGAGACACTGATATTGGGGATCAGTGATCTCGGGTAAGACTAGTACGACTTATCTACTTGTATATGGATACAAGGTAAAGACCTCATGAGCTACAGATATGGAGATGTCTTAGCTAAAGTCATTGGTGGACCTATAAGAGTATAGCTCACACTGAACATACCCAAAAGAGACTCTATGAGGAAGTCTCACAGATAGTGTCATTAGAGTAATCTCTTTATATTTGGGTATGTCTTTCCTTAGACCAGAAGTTATTACCTAGATTGTGTTCTAGAAGGCATGCTTTGATTGTATGCCTCGTCTACCTGAAACATGGAGACTCATAGGTATACTATTGGGCGTGTCCTGAAACGGCACAGGGCTAGGGTAATAAGATGAAGGAATTCGTCAAATCTCTGTGAGAGATTAGGTTATCTGTAAATCGGAGAAATCGGGATGACATTTACATGGACTCGGGAATCTATGCATAGTAAAAGAGATCATGAGATGATCTGCCTTTAGAGTCAGTAAATTGAAGATTCCCTATTTCGCATAAAGCTTACCCTAAATCACAGGGGTTGATATATTTCCTTACCCTAGGTTAATGGGAAGATAACCTAGACGAAGGGAATTACATACGGTAACCAAATATGTGCAATAGGATGATCAAGTCATTAATCTGACTAGTTCTGGGGCAACAAAGCATTGTTAGTGCTCTGTGTTGTCATTAATTGGGTTGTGGCTTGTTAGGCCCAAGTCCAGTTATGTTAGAAGCTAAGTTGGACCTAAAGGGTCACACACTAACACCTTGTAGTCATGATGAACTTGCTTTAAAGGTATTGGACCTAATAATGGTTGTTAGCCCAAGAAGCTGTTTGGAAGCCCACCTAAATGGTGGAGGGCACATGGAGCATAGTAATGGGCTTGGATAGTCCAAGACATTTTTAATTAATTTAATTAGTTAAATTAATTATCAAATATTTGAATTTTGAATTTTGAATTTGAAATTTGAAATTTGAATTTTGAAATTTGAATTGGAATTTGAATTTTGAAATTCGAATTTTGAAATTGGAATTTTGAATTTTGAAATTGGATTTTGCAATTGAAATTTTGAATTTGAATTATGAATTTTGAATTTGAATTTTGAATTTGAATGTTTGAACATTTGAATTCAAGTGTTTGAATTCGAATTTGAATTGGCTATGAAAAGTTGTTTCATAATAAAAGGATAAGATGAGATCGTGTTGGAACAAATCCCTTGTATCAAGAGGAGATCTTTGGGTATCACCAAGGGCTGATTTGGGGCGCAATATTGAGTAGATATGAATGTCATCTAGTCATTCAAAAAGGCTCCAATCAGATTTGGTAGTTGAGAGAATAAGTGAGTGAGTTGGTTCAAATTTTGAATGCAACTACTCAACATATGTGGACCCCTTTTTGGGCTGAATATGGCGCACCAAATGGGTAACCATGTGATGGTTTTTAAATCAGAATTTTGACTAGATTTGAACTTAGTCTCATGAGGATAAGATTGAAGGTTGTTGGCTAGATTTGATTTGCAACAACTCCACTTGTTTCTCCATGATTTTGTGCGCCACTTTCAAATGAGTTTGAATGAAAAATCTGATTACCATATATCACTCTCTCATCCCTCTTATGCGCATAACTTGGGTGGTTCTTCTCCTTAGGGTTTTTCACAAAACCTAGCCTACTCTCCATCCCTCTCATGCGCCATTCTATAGGGTAGTACACTACACCTTTCCAAACACAATACCTAGCCTCCACCTTCACCAATTGAGCGCATAGCAAGCCTCTTTGTGGTGATCATCTGGTGGCTTGCAAGAAGGTGTTCTTGATGAACGGTGGTGTGGATCAACATTAGAAGGTTTGAACCCTTCAGACCTGACAATTGATCTCCCTGACTGATCAGGCCAAAACAAGGTAACATCATGCTGTCCTAAAGCATGGATCTTTATGTGCATGTATGTTTCCGCGTGAAATTTTTTTATTTTTCTACCTTACATGCATCGTGTAATGCCCTCCCTTGTATGCATCCAAGAGAGTCGTTTGCTAAGCGGAATTAGAGTCTTTAACGTCACATAAGCTACTATAGAATTCTTGGTCTAAGTACAAATCCGTAAGACGTTTCAAAATTCTTATCACCTCTGTTTGGACGATAAAAAATATTTCAAGTGATTTAGAAAGAGCACGTTGGGGGCTTCGCGTGCATATAAAATAATAGTAAATCGGAGTTCGTTTGCTCATAAAAACACCACCCGTAAAGTGCACTGTAAAAATTCAGCACTTAAGACATTCAAAAATTCCTTTCGCAAACGTTTTCCCAAAACAGCCGCTGTTCATAAAAGTTCAAGATAAAATAGAGGTGATAAAGTCTACAGTCATCCAAGATGTATCAAAATATTAAGCATTACAGTCATCCAATCAATCAAACAGCAACAGTACAAGTCCATTCATCAGCAAGCAACAGCAAACATCACTCCTTCAAATGCTTTTACGTCCTCCTGCCATTTAGGAAAATAGCAGCTCCGAAGGGGTGAGAATAATCCCAGTAGTGTGGCAACAAAACCAATAATATAACAGTATTAACTAGGCACAAAATCATAAACAGTCACTTCAACATATCCTTGTTCCTTTTCCTTTTTCCTTTTCATCAAATTCATATATATTGCGCATATAACGCCTTTCCTTTTCATCATATTCATATATATTGCGTATATAACGCCTTTCCTTTGCACTTTTAGCACCGTCGTGCGCGCACTTCACAGTGGAATCAAATACTCCTGGCACCTGAGCTCTATGTGGATTCCAACTGTGGGCCTATGCGGACTGATGCCAAGTGTCCCATACCCTGGTACCTTAGGGATGCCTATATGATGCTTGCTCAAACACATGGTCCTGTACATAACTATTCTAAAAACAAGGCCTATATGATCTTGGTACATGCATGCCATGCTATGCTTTCACACACAAAACGTACAAAAATGCGGTATGATGTAAGGTGCATGCTTATATACCTTTCATATAGCCATCACGGCACATATACTTTTCATATACGTTATGCTGCCACATAACCACTTTACCTCATAATCATATGGCCATCACGGCACATTTCCATAGCCATCACGGCACATTTTTGGCAGTTTTCTTTCATAATAAGGAACATATTACTTTTACGGAGTATGGAGCATCATGTCACAACTTTATACCAGTAGTCAATAGTCACATTAGGTAATATCGCCTGACACTTACCTTGCGTGCCTTAAATAATACCAAACAGCAGCGAAGTATCTCACTTCTTAAGCGCACCTAAATCAATTACAACCAATCATTTACAGCGGCGATTTACAGCAGAAACAGTGAGCGTTTTACATACAGCAGCAGTGTTTTACAGCAGAAAACAGTGAGCATACAGCAGTGTTTTACAGCAGAAAACAGTGACGTTTGTTCTTAAAACAGTGAGCAGAAAATAGTGAGTTGTTCTTTAAAACAGTGAGCAGAAAACAGTGACGTTTTCCTTAAAAACAGTGGGCAGAAACAGTGACGTTTTACAGCAGGAAAACAGTAGCACCTTACAGCAGAAACAGTGACCATTTTCAAACAGAGATAGTGGCATTTTGGACATCAAAACAGTGGCAGAACAGTGGCATCAAACAGTGGCAGAAACAGTGACATTTGAACGTTAAAACAGTGACATAATCAATGGCATTTGAACCTCAAAACAGTGGCATAAGTAGTGTTATTTGCACATCAAAACAGTGGCATGAATGGTAGCATTTGATCATCAAAACAGTGACATTAGTGGTGATATTTGCACATCAAAAACAGTGGCATTAGTAGTGATTTGTGAACATTAAAACAGTGGCATGAATGGTACATTTGAACATCCAAAACAGTGACATTAGTGGTGATATTTGCACATCAAAACAGTGGCATGAATGGTAGCATTTGATTATCAAAACAGTGACACAAGTGATGATTTTTGAACATTGAAACAGTGGCATAATTGGTGATTTTCGGACATCCAAAACAGTGGTATAAAGAGTGGTGTTTGAACATCAATATGGTGGTTATTTTATGCAGAAACAGTGGCACATTAAGTACTAAAACAGTGAGCATTTTTGTGCAGAAACAGTGGCATGTGAGGCACTAAAACAGTGAGCATTTTATGCAGAAACAGTGGCATCTAAAAAGTGAGCATTTTATGAAACAGTGGCATGTGAGGCACTAAAACAGTGGGTATTGTGTGCAGAAACAGTGACATCTATTCATCCTCGAAACAGTGACATTCTTATCCTCAAAATAGTGGCACTTTTATACAAAACAGTGGCATATATATCCTCAAAATAGTGGCATATTCATACAAAAACAGTGGCATTAACTTAAGCATAACCATGAGACTTTCATTCCATAACTTATGCATACAAATCATCATCAAATAGCTCCACCTTTATATCTTTATCATGCTCATTCAAGAGTCCAAAACCAAAACATAATCAAGGAGACATCTCATGCACACACATGGTTACACACAATGAAAGGAGTCTAAGTTCTAGGCTTACCTCTTGTAGCATACACTTCTTGGTCAAGGATCACACACCACACCTTCTAGCTTTACTACACAACAAGTTCACCCTTCCAAGGAGATGATCTATGCGCACACAATGGTGAGGAGAACAACTTGGACAGCTTCCAAGTGTGAAGAACACGGCTGAACAGTGAGGGAAAGAGAGGAGAAAAACTTGCACTTGCTTGGTGTATAGGCTACGGCTTTGAGAGTGTGAGGGAAAAGTGAGTTATCAAAGCTTTTCTTTCTCCAAGTGTGCTTGTATGTTCGGCTAGAGAGTGAGGGGAGGAGGAAGGAGCTTGGCTGCACTTGTGCAAAGTGATGAAGCCCTCTTGTGCGCACAATTAAAGGGAGAAGAGAGGAGAGGTTGAAATGATGAGGCATCATGAAAATTCTGGTTTCTTGTAAGAGTGGGACTGCACACTTGGTTTGAACAAGCAAAGAGCTTGCTTCTTGCACACTCTAGGCACATGCAAGGAGGTGAAAGGGAGAGGTTCAGATCTGAATGATGCCACCTAAGTCAGAATTTTTCACTTAAGCATCTAAACCATGCGCACAAGGTGGAGTGGAAGGAGTTGGCAGATCTCTCCTCCACTTAAAGCACATGCAATCTGCCCAAAAATCCTTCTTTTGTTGCATGTGGAGGCAAGGGACAAATTTGGTTCATGATGGGCTGCAAAAGCATGCAGAAATCTGCACATTTCAGGCTCATGATGGAAGGTGTAAGGTGGTTCTCTTGGTCAACACTCAATGCAGATTTTGTGTCATAAAAATCTGATCTATGACCTCTCCATGTGCGCCTAAATGAGGAAGGATGCAGCCCAAAATAATGCTAAGGAGTACATGTGTCTTCCATGCAATGAAGTTGAAGTCAAATGGTGCACAAGCAAGGTAGTGAGGTGGCGGTCATGCATGGGAAAAGTTGGAGGATTTTCCTAAGTCTTATCTTCCTCTTATGCGCATAAATGAGGGGAAATGATACATCAAGCCATGTGGATGTTCCTTGCTACACAAGACAACCTTGTAGGACAAGGCCTTAAGGGAGATAAGTGTAGGTACAACATTGGGCTGAATAAGTTAGGTCCAAGGACCTCTTTGGGCCATCGGCTATCACACACAAGGTCCAACAAGACAAGTTTGAAGATGATAAGTCCACACACTAGCCCACTTCCCAAGCCCTTTAAACATCAAAGCCTTATAACACACAATCAAATTACTCATATGATAAAATTCACATGTCTACATATGTACTCTCCTATTTAATTTAAATACTTACCTTAGTCTCATCCAAGGATAAAGATCAAACAATTCGCAAGCCATCAAACATACACATGCATCTATCTCATTATAACACTTATGTATTTTACTAATTATGTGGGATGTTACACATCGGCCTTCATGGCCATTTTACTTTCAAGTGGTATCAGAGACAGGTTGCTTTACCATCGGCGGGTGATGGTAACTTGTTTGTGAAAAGATTTTTTTCACGGTCAAAATCTTTAAAGGGTTAAAGTCTAATTCTGCATATAGATTATGAATCACAAATCCTTTAAGGTGTTAAATTTTTATTTTTATGAACATGAAATTCGATTGTATGTTCATAAAAGTATATGCATCATGGTTTTGTTTCTTTTTTCTTTATGAAAGTTTTAAAAGGAAACACCCTTTTTGAAAGGGTTGATTCGGCCATGAAGGGTACTAAGAGTACCTTGAATGTTTTCTTATTTTTCTTCATGAATTGTATCATGAGCATTGCATGAAATTTTGTGACAAAATTTATCATATACTTACTTACCTATATGATTCGGCCATGAAGGTGTTTATGGCTACATGCATGGTTTAATTTTGTTTTTTTTTTTGAGAAAGAATTAACAAAATTTGAATTATAAATTGTTTTAAAAATTCGGCCATTAAGAGAAATTTAAGAATTTGAATCTTGATTTTATTTTGATGTTTAAATGTTAAATATCAAAATATATGTGAAAAATATTATGTGATAATATAATGTTTGTGTTTGCAAGTTTTGATTCTTTCAGGTACAAACAGGAAGGGGATGGTCATGGTGCCCGGATTTAAAATTTTGAATTTTAAATTAATGTGTAATTGCGCTATTTAATTTACAAGTGTAATTTGTTATTTCAATTTTTGTAATTTTGTCCCTCCAAATATCTTTTGGAGTTTCTTTAATCATGTGTAATTAGAGAATTAGGCTAGTGGCGTATAGACGACAAGCGGCCGTTGCTTAAAGAAGCAAAATGGACAAAAGCGCGAGCACCATGACTATCTCAATATAAACTGTTTATATGCATGTATGATTAGAACGTCTAGTATGCATGAATTGGGCAAACCACGTTTTGTATTGTTATTATGTTTGTCCAATAGCGACTAGTGTAAACCGATAGATGTTTGACATAGGTTACGACTAGCATGATAGCTTACAACATGCGTTTGATGACACCTAATTAACCCTAAAATAAAAGGAACCCTTAAAAGGAATAAATAATTAAGCGTATGATTACCTCCCACCCCAATGCTACTCAAACCTCTTCTACATAGTGGTGCTCCACAACTCAGTTAGGACCCGTTGTTTCATTGAGCTAGAGTAGTGTTGAAGTGTAAGACACTTGGGGTGCTGGTTTAATGCTTAACTAAGACATAAGTTGCAGGCACAGCCGGGCTTATGTGCTTAGGGTAATGGTGCTAGGTTGGTTGCATGAGATGCACCACTAAGTGACAAAGAGTTGTCAACCTAATGTTAAGAGAGGGTATGAGATACTGTTAATAAAGATCAACCCATTATTTAAATTAATCGTGCGGTCTCAGAAGGTGATTAAAATAAATAATCGCACTCTTAATCCCACTAAGGTAAAATCTAAAAGTAGATTAACCCTAAGTCAAATAGTAAGGGTCATTGACTTAGATAAAATAGTGGGAGGGGCAAATTATTTAAAGTCTTTAATAATTTGCTTTTAACTACATAACCATATGTTAACTAAAACTATCTTTACATCTTTTCAGCTTATAAGTATGACTAATCCATTGTCATTGTGTTCAATACTCAATATGAATAAACTGACCGATACAAATTTTATGGACTGGTATCGGAACCTAAGAATTGTTCTTAGAGCCGAAAAGATTGCCTACGTTCTAGATGTTGGAATACCCATAGCTCCTAGGGAAGGGGAAGAAGGGTTTGCGGAATTTGATTTCGTAACCCCCCAACAGCACTTGGATGACAATGTGATGGCAGTATGCATCATGTTAGCATCCATGTCGCCTGAACTGCAAAAGCAGCATGAGCATATAGATGCTCCCTCTATTATCATGCATCTCAAGGAGTTGTATGATATTAAAGGCAGGCATGAGAGATATGAGGCCTCTAGAGAACTGTTCTCTTGTAGGATGTCTGAGAGCATGTCTGTGAACAGCCATGTTCTTAAAATGATCGGGATGATTGAGAAGCTAGGAAATCTAGGCTTCATCATGGATGCCGAGCTAAGTAATGACTTAGTCCTCACCTCACTTCCACCTTCCTTCAGTCAATTCATAATGAATTACAATATGCATGGGACGCAAGTGAGCTTGCCTGAGTTGTTAAGCATGTTAACAACTACTGAAGTGTCTATCAAGAATGATAAGACACAGGCTCTTTTGATTGGTGGGCCTGCTAGCAAGGCCAAAGGAAAGGGTAAGGAGCCTGCAAAAGGTGACTCCCTTAAGCCCAAAGGAAAATCCAAGAAGAAGAAGGGCAAAAAGAAGGGTAAGAAGGAACCTAAGGACAAGGGTGATGCTGAGTGCTTCCATTGTGGCAAGAAAGGCCATTGGAAGAGGAATTGTCCAGACTACCTGAACAATGTGAAGGACAAGAAGCATGGTGATGCTTCTGCCTCAGGTATTTTCATGATTGAGATAAATTATTCTTGTGCTAATCCAACCTCATGGGTATTGGATACCGGATGTGGTTCTCATATCTGTAATATGTTGCAGGTACTTAGGAGCCCAAGGAGATTGGAAAGAAACGAGGTGGATCTCCGCGTTGGTAATGGAGTAAGGGTTGCTGCTCATTCAGTTGGAGATGCTAACCTTATTTTGCCTACGGGCCTTTTATTGCATTTGAATAATTGTCTTTATGTTCTGAATATTTCTAGAAACATTATTTCAATTTCTTGTTTAGAACAAGATGGTTATACTTTCAGTATTAGGAATGGTACATTTTCTATCATTTTGAATGATATGGTTTATGGTACTGCTTCTTTAATAAATGGATTGTATGTGTTGGAAATGGGAACTGAAATGCTCAATATAGATGTGAAACGACCTAGGACGGATAATCAATCTTATCTTTGGCACTGTAGACTAGGGCACATAAATGAAACAAGATTGTCTAGGATGCATAGAGATGGATACCTGGACTCCAAGGATTTGGAATCCTATGGAAAGTGTGAATCTTGTCTAGCTGGGAAAATGATTCGACAAAAGCCCAAAGGGCTTCAGAGTCATAGGGCTAGTGAGTTATTAGAACACATTCATACTGATGTATGTGGCCCGATGTCAATTGAGGCTAGAGGTGGATATTCCTATTTCATTACCTTTATAGATGACAAATCGAGATTTGGGTATGTATACCTAATGAGATATAAATCTGAAGCTTTTGAAAAGTTCAAAGAGTTTAGGAATGAAGTGGAGAAATAGCGTGGCAAGATGATTAAGACATTACGATCAGATCGTGGTGGTGAATATTTGAGCCACGACTTTCAGGATTATCTGAGAGAAAATGGAATTCTCTCACAACTTACCGCTCCTTACACACCACACCAAAATGGTGTCTCCGAAAGGAGAAACGAGACCTTGTTAAACATGGTTAGGTCTATGATGAGTGAGACTCAACTTCTAAAATCATTTTGGGGATATGCCTTAGACACAGCGGCATACCTTCTAAATAGGGTACCGTCTAAATCTGTTCAGACCACACCATATAAGATATGGAGTGGTAAGAGACCCAACCTGAGTTACCTCAGGGTATGGGGATCGCCAGCTTATGTCAAAGCATTGACATCAGACAAGCTTAGTGCTAAGAGTACTAAATGTCTATTTGTGGGGTATCCTAAAGGTAATAAGGGATACTACTTCTACTCCATGAAAGAACACAAAGTGTTTGTGTCAAAGAATGCTGAGTTCCTTCAGAAGGATTTGATCTTTCAAGGAGGAAGTGGGAGTAAGATTGATCTTGAAGAAGTGCAAGATCCACAAGAACAGATTGAGGAACCCGAGTCTGCTCCGCAGGCGACGTTCTCCAATGGAGAAGTAAACACACAACTCCGTAGATCTACGAGGGTCATCCATCCACCTGAGAGGTATGGGTTTGTGATTGAGAATCAGCAAACTGTCGAAGATGATGAACCAAGTAACTACGAGGAGGCAGTCAAGGATGTTGACTCCTCTAGATGGCTTGAAGCCATGGAATCTGAAATGGATTCGATGTATCAAAACAAGGTATGGACCTTGGTTCCTAAACCGCAAGGAATAGTTCCTATCGGTAATAAATGGGTCTTTAAAAGAAAGACTGATGCAGATGGCAACGTTCAGACCTACAAAGCTAGGTTGGTGGCGAAAGGGTATCATCAAAGACAAGGAGTTGACTATGATGAAACTTTCTCACCAGTTGCCATGAGCAAATCTATTAGGATTATGCTTGCAATAACAGCATACCACGACTATGAAATTTGGCAAATGGATGTCAAGACCGCCTTCTTGAATGGGTTCTTGAAGGAGGAAGTGTACATGACATAACCTGAAGGCTTTGAAATCAAAGATCAGGAGCATATGGTATGCAATCTACAAAGGTCAATATATGGGCTAAAGCAAGCATCAAGGAGTTGGAATATACGTTTTGATGAAGTCGTTAAGAGTAACGGTTTTATCAAGAACGAGGATGAACCTTGTGTTTACAGGAAGGTTAGTGGGAGTAATGTCGTCTTCCTAGTACTTTATGTAGATGACATATTGCTAACAGGAAATGACATCCACACATTAAAAATAACGAAAGAGTGGCTTTCTGAAAACTTCACCATGAAGGATTTAGGAGAGGCGGCCTTTATACTTGGTATAAAGATCTATAGAGATAGATCCAATAGGCTGTTGGGTTTATCTCAATCCACGTATGTTGACAAGATGCTAAAGAGGTTTAGCATGGTAGGGTCGAAAAGGGGTTTTCCTCCTGTCAGTCATGGGGTACACCTATCAAGGGCTATGTGTCCTAAGTCACATCATGAGAAGGATCGCATGAGTGGAATTCCATACGCTTCGGCTATTGGATCCATCATGTATGCCATGATATGTACGAGACCAGATGTCTCATATGCTTTAAGTATTACGAGCAGATGTGAACTTCAGGTGCGGGTTCTTACATTCACCCCACCTTTTTAAGGATTTTGTCCTCAAAATCAGAAACATACCTGTCTCGGAAGTTGGGATACTGCCGGAGAAGCTCATCCTCTCGCTCCCATGTGCACTCCTCGGGACTACGCCCAGTCCACTGCACCTTGACCATCGGAATAATCTTGCTTCTAAGCTGTTTCTCGCCTCGATCGAGAATCTTGAGTGGTCCGGCGGGAGTCTTTAGGTTCTCTCGAACCTCCACATCATCCAGCTGCACCACGTGCGAAGGATCTGCTATGTACCTCTGAAGCTGAGACACGTGAAACACGTCATGGATGTTGGCCAGGTTCGGAGGTAAGGCAAGTCGATAGGCAACAGGTCCTACTCTACCAAGGATCTGGTAGGGCCCAATGAACCGCGGGCTCAACTTCCTCACTCCGAGTGCCCGTCCAACACCGGTGACAGGTGAAAGTCTCACGAACACGTGCTCACCCTCACTGAACTCCAGTGGACGATGCTTGACATCATAGTAGCTCTTCTGGCGATTCTGCGCCTGCTTCAATTTTTCCCTGATCATCTGGATCTGCTGGGTAGTATCTTGGACAAAGTCCAAGCCAAAAAGCTCTTTATCTCCAACCTCAGACCAGCAAGTAGGAGCCCGACACCTCCTACCATACAGCGCCTCGTAGGGTGCCATGCCCAGACTAGCATGGAAACTGTTGTTAGAATTCCACCAACGGAAGGTACCTATCCCATGCAGAACCCTGCTCCAACGTGCAAGTTCTCAGCATGTCCTCCAACGTCTGGATGGTCTGTTCAGTCTGTCCGTCAGTCTGAGGGTGATAGGCGGTACTCAATCTCAACTGCGTACCAAAAGCCTCCTGCAGCGCCTCCCAGAACCGAGATGTGAACTTCGGGTCCCTATCACTGATGATACTCTCGGGCACCCCGTGAAGCCTCACAATCTCGCGGATATATAGCTTGGCCAACTGCTCTGTAGTGAAGCTCACTTTCACTGGAAGATAAAGGGCAGACTTGGTCAATCTGTCCACAATGACCTAGATAGAGTCACAACCAGCCTGAGTCTTCGGCAATCCCACCACGAACTCCATGTAAATACTCTCCCACTTCCGCTGTGGAATCTCAAGAGGTTGAAGTTTTCCAGACGGTTTCTGGTGTTGAATCTTCACCTTCTGACATATAAGACACTTGGACACGTAGACCGCTATGTCCATCTTCATGCCCGGCCACCAAAAATTTCTCTTTAAGTCCTGGTACATTTTCGAAGCACCAGGGTGGATAGTAAACTGGCCCTTATGAGCCTCTGCCATAACCTCCTCAGTCAATGGCCCTCGAGGGATTACAACCCTCTTCTGAAACAGCAACAAACCATCCTCATTCCAAGACACACCGTCCTGGTTCTTCACATAATCAAGGCATTCTCTTTGCACTTGCGCCTCTTTAATCTTTTCCATCAGCTCATTAATCACTTCTGTTGTTTCCATCTCAAGCAGTGCACCCCCAAATAAGGAGTTCACTCTCAAGTCTCTGAACTTTTCAATCACCTCATAGTCGCTCATCATCAAGCTGGATAAGCTCACGGATTTCCGACTCAAAGCGTCGGCTACCACATTGGCCTTGCCAGGATGATACCTCAACTCAAAGTTGTAGTCCTTCAAGAATTCCATCCATCTCCATTGTCTCATGTTCAACTCCTTCTGGTCAAACAGATATTTCAGACTCTTGTCGTCACTGAATACAGCAAACTTCATGCCAAACAGGTAATGCCTCCAAATCTTGAAAGCAAAAACAATGGCTGCCAACTCCAAGTCGTGAGTCGGGTAGTTCTCCTCATGAGGTTTCAACTGTCTTGAAGCATAAGCAACATCTTTTCCTTTCTGCATCAACACACAGCCTAGCCCTTTACCAGAGGCATCACAGTAAAGCTCGAACTGCTCCGCAGGATCAGGAAGGACTAACACAGGAGCAGTAGTTAGTCTCTCCTTCAACTCCTGGAAACACTCCTCACACTCATGTGTCCACATGAATGGAGTCTCCTTTCGGGTAAGGCGAGTCATCGGTAGCACCATCTTGGAGAATCCCTCGATGAACCTCCTGTAGTACCCAGCCAAACCCAAGAAGCTCCTCACTTCTGTAACCGTCTTGGGCCTCTCCCAATCCATCACGGCCTCAATCTTGTTAGGATCAACTGCAACTCCATCAGCGGAAATCACGTGACCCAGAAATTTCACCGCCTTGAGCCAAAACTCACATTTTGATGGCTTAGCATATAGCTTTTTCTCTTTCAACACTTGCAAAACAATCTTCAAGTGCTCAGCATGCTCCTCCTCTGTCTTGGAGTAAATCAAGATGTCGTCAATGAAGACGATCACAAACTGATCCAGGTACGGCTGGAAGATCCTGTTCATATAGTCCATGAACACTGCGGGTGCATTGGTGAGTCCAAACGGGATCAACAAGTACTCATAATGCTCGTACCTCGAGCGGAACGCTGTCTTTGGGACATCCTCCGGCTTAACCCGTATCTGATGATAACCGGACCGGAGATCAATCTTGGAATACACGCAAGCACCCCTGAGCTGATCCAGTAAATCATCAATACGTGGAAGGGGATACTTGTTCTTGATTGTCACCTTGTTCAACTGTCTGTAGTCGGTGCACAACCGCATAGTCCCATCTTTCTTTTTCACAAAAATAACCGGTGCTCCCCAAGGAGACACACTCGGCCGAATGAAATCTTTCGCTGAAAGCTCCTCAATATGCTTATTCAGCTCTGCCAACTCCGGTGGCGACATCCGATATGGAGCCAATGAAATAGGCCCCATGAAAGTAAACTGGCCTTTGAAGGCCGATGCATGTAAGGTGTAAAACAAAAATTTTACTGCGGAACATACATGCACACATAGGTTCATGCTTTAAGACAGCATGATGTTACCTTGTTTTTGGCCTGATCAGTCAGGGAGATCAGATGTCAGGCTTGAAGGGTTCAAACCCTCTAATGGTGATCCACACCACCGTTCGTCTATGATGCAAGAACCCTTTCTTGAAAGCCACCAGATGAACACCACAGTGAGGCTTGCTATGCGCACAAGTGGTGAAGGTGGAGGCTAGGTATTCTGTTTGAAAAGGTGTAGTGAACTACCCTACAGAATGGTGCATAGATGGAGGAGAGTTGGCTAGGTTTTCTCTTTTTAAAACCCTAAGGTGAGGAACAAGTGTTATATGCACACTTGGAGAGGAGGAGAGATTTAAATCATTCAAAATGAAAACCAACTTTCAAACCCTTTTGAAATTTGCGCATGGAACAGGGAGATAAGGTGGAGCTGTTGCAAAACCAATTTTGCCAACAACCTCCAATCTTATCCACATGAAATTAAGTTCAAAATAATTTAAACTTAAATTCATAAACTATCATATAGTATACTTTTCATGCGCATAATTCAGCCCTAGAAGGGGTCCAAATATATTGAGTAGTTGCATTCAAAATTTGAATCAACTCACCCACTGATTCCCTCAACCACCAAATCTGAATGGAGCTTTGTTTTAAGTGATAAGATGACATCCTTATCACTTAAACTTGCGCACCAAACAGCCCAAGGAAGTGCTCCAAAGATGCTTCTTGATCCAAGGAATATGCTCCAATAAGATCCTGTCTTATCCTTTTGTTATGAAACAACTTTTCAAAGGCAATTCAAATTCGAATTCAAACACTTGAATTCAAATGATCAAACATTCAAATTCAAAATTCAAAATTCAAAATTTCAAATTTCAAATTCAAAATTCGAATTTCAAAATTCAAATTCCAAATTCAAATTTCAAATTTCAAATTTTAAATTCAAAATTGGAATTTCGAAATTCAGATTCCAAATTCAAATTTCAAATTCAAAATTCGAAATTCAAATATTTGATTATTAATTTAACTACTTAAATTAATTAGTAATGGCTTGGACTATCCAAGCCCATTACTAAGCTCCATGCACCACCCACCCATTTAGGTGGGCTTCCAAACAGCTTCTTGGGCTAACAACCATTATTAGGCCCAATACCTTTAAAGCTAGTCCATCATGACTACAAGGTGTTAGTGTGTGACCCATTAGGTCTAACTTAGCTTCTGACATAAATGGGCTTGGGCCCAACAAGCCCACAACCCAATTAATGACAACACAGAGCACTAGCAATGCTTTGTTGCCCCAGAACTAGTCAGATTAATGACTTGATCATCCTATTGCATATATTTGGTTACCGTATGTATTTCCCTTCGTCTCGATCATCTTCCCATTAACCTAGGGTAAGGAAATGTATCAACCCCTGCGATTTAGGATAAGCTTTATTCGAAATAGGGAATCTTCAATTTACTGACTCTAAAGGCAGATCATCCCATGATCTCTTTTACTATGCATAGATTCCCGAGTCCCTGTAAATGTCATCCCGATTTCTCCGGTTTACAGATAACCTAATCTCTCACAGAGATTTGACGAATTCCTTTAGCTTATTACCCTAGCTCTATGCCCTTTAAGGACACGCCCAACAGTATACCTATGATTCTCCATGTTTCAGGCAGACGAGGCATACAATCAAAAAATGCCTTCAAGAACACAGTCTAGGTAATAACTTCTGGTCTAAGGAAAGACATACCCAAACATAAAGAGATTACTCTAATGACACTATCTGTGAGATTTCCTCATAGAGTCTCTTTTTGGGTCTATTCAGTGCGAGCTATACTCTTATAGGTCCACCCACGACTTTAGCTAAGATATCTCCATATCTGCAGCTTATGAGGTCTTTACCTTGTATCCATATACAAGTAGATAAGTCGTACTAGTCTTTACTCAAGATCACTGATCCCCAAACTCAGTGTCTCTAAACTAGGAACATATAATTAGGAATACACATGCAATATCCTTGAATCCTCATGATCGTGATCTCATCACAGATACTCAAGAGATACCTGTTCTATTCCAAGGGGTTTATCCAGTTCGTTCATATAATATTAACAGTAATATCGAGACACAAAATGAAACTGAATAAATAGTGCTTTCATTTATTTGCGATAAACAAATTTCTACATCTAGTGTCCTTTATTTAATCAAAAGATTGTCTCTAGGACACCCATATACTAACACCCCAACCAAGCAATAAATCAATGGAGAACTCTATCTCCCTCTGCAGTGGAAACTCAGGAATCTCCTCGGGAAACACCTCGAGGAATTCCCTCACCACAGGGATGCCAGTGAGATCCTCCTGTGTCCCACTCACCAAACCTCCCAACATAACAGCCAAATGCCCCTGCTCTCAAGGCCCTCCTCGCCTGCAGGACTGAAATGAACGGTGAGGAACTGGCTGTGGACCCACCCGGAGACATCACCACTCTCTTGGCACAACAATCAATCAATGCACAGTTTCTGGACAGCCAATCCATGCCCAGAATAATCTCCTAGTTGGCCATCGGCAATCCTATCAGATCTACCGAGAAGTCACGGCCATCCCACTGAAACGCTACATCGCGATGGACAGTGGAGGTCAAACATTTTTCTCCGATGGCGGTGGTCACCCGCATCGGTGGAGAAAGCACATCACTGGGAAACTCAAGCCCCATAGCAATAGGGGTAGCAACAAATGAATGCGTTGCCCCGGAATCAAAGAATACATCAACAACTGAACCACCAATGGTAACGGTACCTCTGACCAGGTTCGGAGCTCTGTCCGACTGCTGACGATCAAGTGTGTACACACGCCCCGTAGTAGGTGGCACTGCTGGTACCCCAGTAGGAACCATCTGCAATGGCACAGCCTGCACTGCAGCAACTCTCGCCATCGGGAAATCTCTGGACTAGTGGCCCTCCTTGCCACATTGGAAACATATCAACTGACTGGTAGCACACGGCCCAAAATGTGACTTCCCGCATCCCGAGCGTCTGGGAGCAGGAGGTCTAGCTGCGTTCCCCTGAGTAGGAGTCTTCTTAAACTGGTTTGGCGCTTGCTTAGCCGCCAACTGTTTGCCCTTGCCCTTGTTTCCATACTTCCTGTCTCTCCAGGAAGCGGAACCACCAGTACCCTGTGGCACCTCAATCTTGGCCTGGTTCGCACGACAGTATTCCTCAATATCACGGCACTGTTGTACTAAAGCCCCGAAGTCTCTCGAAGCATAACCAGCAAGATGTCCAGCAATGTCCTCATTAAGTCCCCTCCGGAACTTAGCAGCTAAAAAGATGGGAGTCGGCCTCGCCATGCGGAAATGAGCAAACTTGACAAGCTCATTAAACTTAGCCAGGTACTCGTCCACAGACAACGAGCCCTGTACCAACCGGTCAAACTCTCCCTGCTTCCTCTCCTGAGCGTCATAAGGAAAGTACTGACCCAGAAAGTAATCCTCAAAGAATGGCCATGTCATCACATGCCCCTGCATCTCGAACGCCTGAGAGGTGTTCGTCCACCATTCATGGGAATCGCCCTCCAGCATGTATGTGGCGAACATCAGCTTCTGCGGATCGGTGCACTGCATCACCCTGAATATCTTGTCCAGGGCATGCAGCCATCTAGCAGCAGCAATGGGGTCGTAGGACCAATCAAAAGTAGGTGGCTTATGCTTGCGGAAAGCATTCAGCCGGCGATCAATCTCGTCACGATCCTCAGCAAATACGGGAATGGTTTGCAAAGCCCCCGTCAAATGACTACCCTCACCCATCTGACTCTGGGTGTCCTCTTGTTGGCTAGGTGGAGGTGGAGGCGGTGGCGGTGGTGGAGGACACTGGCCAGCAGCAGGACCAGCCCTCAACTCCTCTAACATGACCCTCATCATAGTCATGTTGGCCATCCGGTTCTCCTCCGGAACCTCAGCAGTGGCTCTCCTGTTCGCCTCTCTGATGGCGTCCAGCATAGCCTGATTTGCCAACCTCGTGGCCTCCTGGTCGGATAGCCGGGCCACCTGCATCTCAGCTAATGCAGCCAGGATAGGATCCGGCTGATCCTCGCTCATACTAAGGTTCCTCCTTGGTGGCACCATGACTCTGCACAAGTTACACAAAGAATGAGTTGATCAGGCCCATGCCATGTGGTCACATATGCATTATCATAATACACACCAATCAGAGAGAACACAAAGTAGACACGCAACGAAACATCCTAAGTTATTGCAATACATACAGGCTTTTCCCTAGAAAGTGCTCTGATACCATAAAATGTAATAGCCCGTGTTAACCCGGATTTTTAAAATACTATCGTATTAAGCCATGCTTAATTCAAATGCGGAATAACTTTTTCTTTAATTCAATTATGACATCATTAACCTTAGCCAACTTGATTACTTAATCAATTTCATAAAATACTGCCTGTATGTAAATTGCAAGACAACTAACTGGAATACCTCATGTATAATAAATAAGTGAGTCTCTAAGTCACAGGACTATAATACATAGCCTGGACCAAAATCCTGATACTTTAATTGTAACACCCACTCTTGTATGCATCCAAGAGGGTTGTTTGCTAAATCGTATTAGAGTTGCAGCGGTATGGAACTCATTTATTCTAAAACTTTATCAAATATTATTTAGTTTGGACACTTGAAAAAGTCCAGATTTGATTCTTATAAAAACCTTTTAGAAAAATGACATCATTATCAATCGTAGGAAATTTCAATTATAAAACCCTTTGCTGAATTTTCTAAACTTTTCAGAAAACCTTTCTCTCTTATAAAATCTGTATAAAATCGAATTCAGATGCGATAAAAAATATTCCAAGCTTCTGAAAAACTAGACATCCGGGGCATCGCGTACATATAAATTATGCACGATTCGGAGGTGAATAGCCCCACGGAACAGGACACGTAAGACGCTTGTGAATCCTGTCTGTTTTCTGGAAACAGGCTGTAAGGCGAAGCTTACTGGAGTTCGTACAGGTTTCGCATAAAAATGAGACCTGCACAGTTTGAAAGTACATTCTCGGGGCTTCGCGTGCATGTAAAATAATAGTAAATCGGAGTTCGTTTGCCCCTTGAACATGACCCGTAAAGTACCGGTAAAACTGTTAAAATTCAGCACCTAATAAAACGTTCAAGAATTACTTTCGCAAAACATTTTCCAAAACAGCCGCTGTTCATAAGAGTTCAAAGTAAAATAGAGATGATAATATCTACAGTCATCCAAGAGTACCAAAATATTAAGCATTACAGTCATCCAATCAATCAAACAGTAATAGCGAAATTCCATGCATCAGCAAGCAACAGCAAACATCACTCCTTCAAATGCTTTTTCGTCCTCCTGCCATTTAGGAAAATAGCAGCCCCAAAGGGGTGAGAATAATCCCAGTAGTGTGGCAACAAAACCAATAATATAACAGTATTAACCAGGCACAAAATCATAAACAGTCACTTCAACATATCCTTGTTCCTTTTCCTTTTTCCTTTTCATCATATTCATATATATAGCGCATATAACGCCTTTCCTTTTCATCATATTCATATATATTGCGTATATAACGCCTTTCCTTTGCGCTTTTAGCACCGTCGTGCGCGCACTTCACAGTGGAATCAAATATACCTTGGCACCTGAGCTCCATGTGGATTCCAACTGTGGGCCTATGCGGACTGATGCCAAGTGTCCCATACCCCGGTACCTTGGGGATGCCTATATGATGCTTGCTCAAACACATGGTCCTGTACATAACTATTCTAAAAAGCAAGACCTATATGCTCTTGGTACATGCATGCCATGCTATGCTTTCACACACAAAACGTACAAAAATGCGGTATGATGTAAGGTGCATGCTTATATACCTTTCATATAGCCATCACGGCACATATACTTTTCATATGCGTTATGCTGCCACATAACGTCTTTACCTCATAATCATATAGCCATCACGGCACATTTTTGGCAGTTTCCTTTCATCATAAGGAACATAATACTTTTACGGAATATGGAGCATCATGTCACAATTTTATACCAGTAGTCAATAGTCACATTAGGTAATATCGCCTGACACTTACCTCAAGTCTTTAACATTCTTTTTAACCAAGCATTCCAAAAATCATCAAACAGTCCGATTTTAAAGGACCTTGGGCACCTAAACAAACATATGCACCAAATCAGAATTTATTACATATATTTCCTATGCCTTACTAAGCTTTTCCCTCCTCCTAGATTCTGGGCTTATAAACGGTTTCTTATCCAATAGTTATGTGCCACTTCTTTATTATTTTCATGTTGTTATTTACAAGGTCACGGGTGCATGGTAGAGGATATGCTATTTACATAAGTTATAAATCTGTACAAGGTGTGACCAAAGCTACTTACAGAACCGAAAATGAGAACAAAGTACAATCTCCATTCAATTGCATAAAGAGGCCGAACACAGGTAAGTAAAAGGGGTTCGTACTTCCAAATTTATTTTCATCCTACACTTCTAACTGATTTATTAAACTTTAATATCAATAGTTTTCTGCCTTATATTTTTACTCTAACAATTACATAACATGTGACTTAATCCCAATGTCACTTGGGCGTACAGCTTCTATTTTAAAACTGTCATCTTAAAAGTCCCATGCATACAGGTTCCACTTGTACAGCCGATCACCTAGGAGCTTAACATGGTTAATTATACACATGTTCTCCACGGTTTAGGAGGGTGATCATGAGATCTATCATGCTGCCTAAAATAGTTCCTAGTGCATACAGGGTTTGGTTCACCAACTAGGTGCTTACAAGTTTTATTTACAAACACTACCAATACCACTTAGACATGATACATATAATCTTCAGCCTGCTTTATATATATATTCTTTTAAGCATATGCAAAGCCTATCAACTTTTTAACACATGCAAGTCCCACTAAATATTCCTAATCCGAGGGCAATCCAATAAGATTAATGGGAGCTATTTCCAAGCTCTCAATTAGATTCTCCTAGTGCTTACAAGCATCAAGTCCCTAAAGTTTCCAACGGCAGAAAGCAAAGGAGAGGGAGGACAAACGTCTTCTCCTAGAGTAAATTAAAAGGCCGAATCAGAGGGGAAAATGAGAGAGTTTAGTTTCAGATTCCTACCTTTCGTGTGTTCCCAAACTGCTCCCCAAATCAGTCCAAGCTCGCCAACCAGAAGAGGGGTAGTACTTTAACCTTCCCACTATAAAACCAATAAGAACAGAGAGCACATAAAGAACAGCCCTCTCTTGCTCTCATGAGCCGAAATCAGGAAGCAAGTAAGATGTGAACTACTCACTTGTTCTTGCATGCAATGGAAGGTAAATCAGAATTTTTTAAGGATGAAGGTCTTCCTTGTCCGAAGTCATGCTTGAGGCTGCATGCAGGAGAGTTCCATTAGGAGCCAAAAGAAGTAATCTGCATGCTATTGAATCTCCTCATCAAGTCGAGGAGGAAAAGATGAACGAGGGAGTAGGAAGTTTCTACACCACTATGACTGGAAGAACACTACTGGACAAGAAAATAGGAAGGATGGACTCATATTGTGCTCTCCTTGGCCGCTGCCACTCCTCCAAACCATGCAGAGAAGGGAGTGGAAGATGTGTGTGTTTGGTTCTCATGTTTCCTTTCCAAAAACATGCGGCTTAAGGAAAGGAATGAGGGGAGGAACAGCAGTCTTAAGTTCAGCCGACAGAGATAGAGTGGTGGAGAGATGATTTCCGATTTACATCCTCATGCATGTACCCACAAGTTTCAAAATCGGTTTACAGCAAACAGCCACCAAGGGTTCCGTTAAAATTCTCATGCTCCTAGTAGGTCTTCAAGGCTACGAAATCTGGTGAAGGTTGGCAAAGATGTACGAACACTATACTTTCTTGGTTTGAGTTTGACCGTGCACAAGTGAGGCAAAAAGGTTGGTGCTAGGCTTGGGTCACGTCTGCATGCAGTGGAGGGAAACATCAAACTGAGCCATATCAAGTGCAGCAAGGAGAGAGACTTAATAAGAGTTGGCTCAGGAGAAAGAATAAGAAAGGGACGAACACATCAGCTCCTAGTTGGTGGACGTTCGGCCAAATGTAGAAGAAGAGAATAATGGAGACTTAGGTGCTGATTCTTCTTTGGGCTCTTGACTTAGGTGGGGTGCTGGAGGGAATGAAAATGGCATGCAAGCTGTGTGACTAGGAAGGAGAGGTGAGCTGAGCTTTGATCCTAAATCAAGATAACAGTCGGTCCTTGTTTGGGTCTTGGGTGTGCGTATGGAAGGAGAGGTATGGGGAGATAACACTGATTAGAAGTCTCGACCATTAACCAGAAAAGAACTCTGGTTTCTTCCCATTGAGCGTACAGGGAGGATGATGAGTTGAAAGAGTAAGGATAGCTTGAGACTCATTAGAAAGTAGGCATCCAGATTTCACCACTCATCCACTAGTCGTTCGGTGAAGGGAAGCAAGGGGCTAGGTTTGATTCAATGGAAAGGGGATGAGTAGGTTGGATTTTATTTGAGTTCCCACACTAAGCGCATGGAAGGAAGAAGAGGGTGATGAACTATTGCACAATCTGAACCTATGCCCAGCAAATAAAAAGAAACAGATTTGGTGTCCTAGAAGTGCGCAAGTAGAGAGGTGAGGAGGAGAAAAACGTGGCAGACATGCAAGAGAAAGGACAAGGTAGATGGCACACATGCAGAGCCATGAAGAGCTAGGTGGCTTTCATGCAAAGGAGAGGGGGATAAGGTGGCGCACATGCAGTAAATAGGAAGCTAAGTGGCATGCACAGGCTGAAATGTGCAGCCTAAGTGGATTTGGTTACTGCAAAAGCAAGTCAGACTTTTCACCTTTTGCTTCTCATTATGCGCACAGGGAAATGATGAGAAGGTGGCGTGACTTAAGGTTGCCTTGAGACACAAGCCATCAGCTTGCTCTCTGTCCAAGGTAGCGCAAGAATCAAAGAATAAAGGGTTGGCTACAAGAGATAACAAGGCTGATTGCTTTGGCTACTATTACAAGTAATTGCAACTTTCCTCCTGTACTTGGTGCGCCCAGGGAGGATAAGAATGGACAGGTGGCTACTAAAGAATAATCTGAAGATTACCTTGAATAAAGAAAAGGCAATACTAGAGCATTATGGCTCCCACTCACGGACAAGTGGCCAGCGCCCTTCTAGTGAAAAGACCCAAAGAGAGATGTCCAAGGGCTGACCTATTTTATGTGCGTACAACCTACTACTTCACCTATCACATACCTTCTAATTGTAATTTTGGTGCAAACTAAAGCCTTTATATGTTATGATTAAATTAACTCCATTCCCTTTTAACTAGAGTTTGAGTTCTTAAAATAATTACATTCAAACACTCACTCCTAATTATGCGGGATGTTACACTCCTCCCACCAAATTTGAAGTTTGTCCCCAAACTTCGTCCTATCAATTTCGCTAACTACTAAAAGAAATTCTATTCTAGTGATCAAACAAGATGTGAAC
>JAVKPL010012786.1:0-62624 GCA_032173675.1 Gastrolobium villosum
TGAAAATAAAGTGTACAAATAGCTGGATACAAAACATTACCCAACGCTCAACAAAAACTCAAGAAAGAAAACACAAGAACAACTTTAAACAACAAACCATAGTCCTTAATTACAACAAACCATAGTCCTTAATTACAGCAAACAACATGAAGATACGAACAGAAGCTTAAGACTCTAAATCACCACAGAAATACCCGCTCCTCAAATCAGCACTTAACAGGTTCTCCTTCGTCTTCTTGAAGATCACGAATCAAGCTTCCTCACAATCTTCAACCCGCAACTTAGAATCAACCAACACACAAGAAAATAGGATGGAAATGTGGCAGCCGCCCATCTCTCTTCATCAAACGGTTAGCAATGGCTCTCACATTTAATCATTAATTTATGTATCTGTTCGTTTTTTCTCCGGTCAATATAGATAAGTTATCTAATTGAGTCCAAAACAACGAGGCGGACATCAAGAGAATTTTGTAATTATAATTTGTCTCAGGATTATAATAGTCTTTCTCGTTATAATCTTTTAATTTTTCAACCCTACATGATATCGTTTTTAGAATGAATGTAAATAACTTATCTATAGAACATTAAAACATTTATGTATATTCGTTCTAAAAAAAATATGAGTTAATACGAGTTGAGTTGGGGTGGGACAACCTAGTTGACTGTTGATTTATTTTATTAGCTCAAATGATCAGTTGTTTATATTATATGTTATTTTGATAGTTAAATTAATGTTTAAGTGTTAATATTTTATTTTATTTATATCTTTAATTTTTTATTATTTATGCTTCTCAACGTGATGGTTAATTTATTTAATTAACATCGCATTCTAATTTTTTAGAAATTAACTTTTTAATTTCTTTTTTTTATCGCACAGTTAAGTATTTGGTTTCTCCAATAATAAATTTTTCTTTTAGTTACATTACGAATATTTTTTTCTTATAAGTAAAAAGCCACCACAAGGATAAATAATGTTTGAATATAAACCTAATTGATTAACATTTTGAGGTGATTTTTCATTAATTATTATGTTGAAACTTTCAAGTTTTACGGGTATATATATATACCACTTGGAGGTGTTTATATATCTTTCTACAGGATAAACAGTTAATGTTATTAGAAGAAAATCACGTCATAATGTTGATATAATTTTTTTTTTTTTTGGTAAGAAATGTTGGTATAATTTTATTTGAAGAAAACCGTATTCCTTGAAAATTTAAACAAATATTAACTACCTTAAAAAAGCATAAAACATTAGTTTTTTGAATTTAAATTGTATATTAGTATAATAATTACTGAATCAACGAGGGGGAAGATATTTCCCAACCGAATAATTTTTTAATCATCAATTTGAAGTTTATTTGCATCTTTAATGAGTGGGGGGATTCACCAAACTAAATATTAAAATTTGTTTTCAAATTCTTTGTCCCCCTTGCATGTTGTGACGGTAGTTTTTATGGGGATTAATGTATTAAAATTGAGTAATTGGCGGGATCTATTAGCAGCCTACAGTTTGTCTATTCCCAATTCCACATTAGACAGCGAACAAACTTTACGTGTGATATCGGCAACAGTGAAGAAAAATAGAAATCTACGTATTTTTTTTGGTCTCATCCCGCTTCTTGTCACCCCTCCCAATTTGGCATTGGGATGTAAATTAATAGCATGTCTGGTTTTTATCATATTTGATAAACAAATTTTTAAGTTTTTCAATAATTGGGGTGGTGATGAAGGAATGCGTAGCCCCACAGTAATTCGGGTCGCGATGAAGGAATGCGTAGCCCCGAAATCAATCAATACATCAATAGCAGAACCACCAATGGTAATAGTACCTCTCACAAGGTTCAAAGCTCTGTCTGACTGCTGACGACCCAATGTATAAACTCGTCCAGTGGCTGGTGGCACTACAGGTGCCGCTGTAGGTGCAGTAGGGATCATCTGCAAATGAGTGGCCTGAATCGCTACAGCTCTCGCAGTGAATGATGGACAATCTTTGGCATAGTGGCTAAACGAAACTGAAGAAAAGAGAAAATGCAGAAAGCTAAGAAACTAAGGAGAAGAAAGAGATGCTGATAATTTCTCATTAAAGGATGGAGGAGATCCCATCAGATCTATATAGTACAGTAGTTGAAAAAGAGAGATAGTTACAAACAGAAGTCAGTTACTAAAGTTGTAACTGATTCCACTAAATCAGGAAAGTTGTTGAACAACTTTCAACTAATTCCCATATACTCTAATACTCGCCCCTTAAGCTCATGGAGGGAAGGACAGGTGACGCAGGCTTGATCTCTGATAGGCACTCGTCAAACTCAAGGAGGATGCAGCAATAGTGTGCGATCAAAAACTTTAAGCTTGTCCCTGAGTTCACTGAAGCGAGCAACAGACAAAGGTTTTGTGAAGGTGTCTGCAACCTTTAAGGATCCAGGAATATGTTGAACAATAAGAGACTTTGCAAGCACCTTCTCTCTGATAAAGAAAACATCAAGCTCCATGTGCTTCGTTCTTGAGTGAAGAATAGGATTGTGAGCAAGAGCAACAGTACTTTGATTATCACAATAGATTACCGGAGTCTTGATAGAAACTTGTAATTCTTTCAACAAGGACTGAACCCAAAGAATTTCAGTAGCAGTATGTGCTAGACTACGATACTCAGCCTCAGCACTGGAACGAGCAACTAAGGATTGCTTCTTTGCCCACCAAGAGATGGGATCAGAGCCTAAGAACACACAAGCTCCTGAGGTCGACCTTCTGTCATCAGGATCAGCCCCCCAGTCAGCATCATAAAAGGCCACAAGGGAAAAAGGCTGCAGCTTGGATGGAGGACGAAACAAGAGACCAAAGGAGATAGTGCCTTTAAGATATCTGAGAATCCTCTTGACAATTTTCCAGTGATCTTCCAGAGGCTGAGAAAGGAACTGACATACTTTGTTAACACTAAAAGCAATTTCAGGTCTGGTGAGAGTGGCATATTGCAAGGCTCCCACAATGGACCTGTAGAGAGAGGGATCAGGTACATAGTTAGCACCATGTTTGCTAAGTTTGCAACCACTAGGCATTGGAGTTGAGATGCCCTTTGAGTTAGTCATACCAGCCTTATGCAACACATCTGTAATGTATTTTGACTGAGAAAAGAAAAGCCTGCCGTTGGAAACACTTTTAACTTCAATGCCAAGAAAATAGTCCAAGTTACCAAGTTGTTTGAGAGCAAACTTTGTGTGTAACTGATGGGTCAGTTGCTGAATTAGATCAGGATTGGAGCCAGTCATGATAATGTCATCAACATAGACCAAGACATAGATGCAGTGAGCACTTGTTCGAAGAAGGAAAAGAGATGGGTCACACTTGCTAGAAACAAACCCAAGTTGATGTAAGGCAGCCTGAAATTTCTCAAACCAAGCTCTAGGAGCTTGTTTGAGACCATAGATGGCTTTGTTCAGCCTACAAACCAGAGACTTATCAGTAGCTTCATAACCAGGAGGTTGAGTCATGTAGACTTCTTCCAAGAGCTCTCTATTGAGAAAGGCATTGTTAACATCAAGTTGCTTCAAAGGCCAGCCATGAGATAGTGCTAAGGTAAGTATGATGCGAACAGTAATGGGTTTGACTACTGGAGAAAAGGTCTCATTGTAGTCAAAACCAAGTTGTTGATGAAACCCTTTGGCTACAAGCCTAGCCTTGTATTAGTTGATAGAACCATCAGGATTTTCTTAGATTCGAAATACCCATTTGCAGCCAATGGAGGTTCTGGAGGCAGGGAGAGGCACAAGGGACCAAGTACCATTAGCATGAGAGCATTATATTCATGATCCATAGCTTGAACCCATTCTGGAACTAAGAGAGCCTCTTTGACAGTAGTAGGCTCCATGTGAGCAGTGAACAAGGAAGGTACAACACCTTTGGATCTGGTGAAAATAGTGTGTGTGGGAGAAGAAGACTTAAGAGGCCGAGAAGGACAGTAATCAGATCCAGAGGAGTGAACACAGGAAGAGGAAGAAACCGACAAGGGAGAATCAAAACTAGAGCTGGACAATTTTGATATGACAGGAGAAAACTTATAAACATGAGACAAAGGGACTAACCGAGAATTCATAGTGTTATTTTCTGAAGAAAGAGATGTAGAGGAGGAATGACTAGTAGCTGATGTATCAATGGAGGTATTAACTACTGGTCCAGCAGAAGAACCAAGATGAGAAAGCTGTGTATGAGATGGTAAAGAGGAAACAGTAGGAGCAGACTGTGGTAAAGAGGAAGCAGTAGGGACAGACTGTGGTAAAGGAGAGACAGTGGGTAAAGTGTGTGATAAAGGAGTTTGAGAAAGAGGTGAGACCGCAGAAAAAGGAGATGCAACAGACAAAGGAGTCTGTGATAGAGAAGGTGCAGCAGATAAAGAAGAAAAGGCAGGAAAAGTAGGCTGTGAAAGAGGTGAGATAGCTGGTGATAAAGGAGTCCGTGACTGGTGAGAATGAAAGGGACTAGACGGTATATGTAAGAACCCGCACCGCTAATTAAGGTAATTAGTGAATTAATTATGATAATTAGGAAATGATTCCATAATTGACCTTAATAATTAATATTTGGCTTAAATAATTATACTGAATGAGTAGAAATGCTGAAAGTCGCTTTTCGGGAGAAAAGCGCAGATACCGGCTCTGCTACCCGGTATAAATGCGTACCGGAAAAGTATCCCGGAAAATTATAACGAATGCATGATAATTACTAGAATATTATGTAGGACTTGTAAAACAAGTTTCAAGTCAAAATAACGTAATCTGATGCAGAACTGATACTGGCTATGGAAAAGCGCGTACCGGAAAGGTGCTCCGAAAAATAAAATAAAAATATGACAAATATTAGAAAATTGGGTAGGTCTAGATTCCAAAGTTTGGGATCAAGATCTTTTACTTTGCTATTAAGGCTAATATGACTTAATGCCTATAAATACTAACCTTAGGGGGCACAAAACCCTAGGCAACCTTGATCATACGTGGGGGGGCTGGTTTTTGCTGCTCATCACTGTTTCATTCTTTCCCTTAACCTTTGAGGACCAAGTCTTCATCCTTTGGCTTGGTTTCTCCTCATTTCCTTCCTATACACTTGTGAGCATCCTTGTGGGAGTGAGAGGAGTGTTCCTTGAGCAGTGTCAGCTGCTGTGTGTGTGAGGTTGGAGGGCTGAGCTGGTGAGTTGAGTGACTTGAACCTTTGGCTTGGCATTGGTGGTGCCAAGGAGCCATCTTGTGGTGCAAGAACCCATCTTGGGGTGCCATTTTCGTTCTTCCACAAAGACAGAATCTTGGAGCTTCAGAGAGGGCTTCATATCTCTGTCCATTGCTATCTTAAGCCTTGGGGTAAGTTACCCCACCTTGATCATGAGTGTATCTTGCTTAAAAGTGGTGTCCTGGCATGTGAAAGGTTAAAATGAAGTAACCAACACCTAAGTGAACTTGTATATGCTTAAATATGGATCCTTTAACGTGTACATGTGTTAAAAGTTGGATCTTTGGACTGGATATTCACGAAATGCAGAAACTGCATTCTGTCGTGAGATATCCGGATATTTTTCGAACAGATATCCGGATATCGATATCCGGATATGGTATCCGGATATTGATATCCGGATATGGACCTGGGTATCCGGATATGTTATATCCGGATATGGTCAGTGTGATATCCGGATATGACATATCCGGATATGTCCCTTCTGATATTCGGATATCCTGGGTTTTCACAGAACAGTAGCCGTGCTGTGTGAACAGTAAGCTATTGGGTGTTTGTGGATCCTAGATTAAGGAAGTTGAACTTCTGTAATTAATGAACTAAGTCTGAATCATATGATTAAGGGCTTATGGCTTTGTTGGAAGCCTTAAGACGTAAAACGTAAAGGAAAGGCGTAGTCTTTAAGTTGTATGCTTGTGGTGCATAAATATTGATGTATTATTGGTCCATATCAGATTGTGATACTGCTGTTTTCGGACTTGTGAGTGGTTGGACTCTTGGCTTGGATAGCTAGCTTGCAAGGTAAGCTTTCGTGTCCTCGGTTTTGCCATTTGGTTGTTCCACCATGTCCCATGGGGATGTGGTTTATGCATGTTGTGTTACATGCTTGATGTTTTGGAAATGCTGTTGAGCTATTATATGCAATGTGCTTTTATGATATGCATGTGGTGTCCACCTATACGGTAAGCCTGAGTATGTAGTACATACAAGATGGTGAGGCTGTGGGTGAGGTGCAAGCGGTGTTCCTTGTACTCATGTGGGTTTAGATGTATTCCTGCATTTCTCTGGCCAGTAGATTTGATAAACACACATGGCATGATTAATTGCTGCATCACATAGTTTTGGAGCTTATATTGTAAATACTATTTTTGAACTTATATTACACATGTAAGTGAGCTTGGGGTGGAAGATCCTTGAGGACCCCTTGTCTTACTGAGATTTCTTGTTTAGAGATCTCACCCCACGTTTGGGGACGCTTATTTCAGGATCAGGTAATGTTGAGGGCTCAGGTGGCAGGAGGCCAGAGCTGAGTTGATATTATGATATGCTGACATGCTGGATTTGACTGCTGTTATGTTTTTCCCGACTGTTATTTATGTTTTCTGCTAAGTTTATATTGAGACTGTTATTGGGCATTGTTGCCTTATTTGGTGAGCATGGGGTTTGTCCATGCCACGTGGTTTGGGTATTGCCTTTTAGTTGAAGTTGTATTAAAGTATCAGGATTTTGACCCAGGCTATGTGTTGTAGTCCTGTGGTTTTAGATACTCACTTATTATTTATGTATGAGGTATTCCAGTTAGTTGTCCTGCAATTTACATACAGGCAATATTTTATGAAATTGATTAAGTAATCAAATTGGCTAAGGTTAATGACGTCATAATTGAATTAAAGAAAAAGTTATTCCGCATTTTAATTAAGCGTGGCTTAATACGATAGTATGTTAACAATCCGGGTTAACACGGGTTGTTACATTTTATGGTATCAGAGCACTTTCTAGGGAAAAGCCTGTATGTATTGCAATAACTTAGGACGTTCGTTGCGTGTCTACTTTGCGTTCTCTCTGATTAGTGTGTGTTATGATGATGCATATGTGACCACATGGCGTGGGCCTGATCAACTCATTCTTTGTGTAACTTGTGCAGAGTCATGGTGCCACCAAGGAGGAACCCTAGTACGAGCGAGGATCAATCAGATCCTGTAACAGCCCGTGTTAACCCGGATTGTTAACACACTATCGTATTAAGCCACGCTTAATTAAAATGCGGAATAACTTTTTCTTTAATTCAATTATGACGTCATTAACTTAACCAACTTGATTACTTAATCATTTTCATAAAAATACTGCCTGTATGTAAATTGCAAGACAACTAACTGAATACCTCGTACATAAATATAAGGTGAGTATCTAAGGCCACAGGTCTACACAAGTAGCCTGGGTCAAAATCCTGATACTTTAATTACAACATTAACATAAAAAGACGATAACAATCATATGGCATGGACAAACCCCATGCTCACCAAATAAGGCAACAATGCCCACAAATAGTCTCAACATAAACTTAACATAAACAGAGCAGAAAAGATAAATAAGCGGAAAACATAACGGCAGTCAATCCAGCAAGACAGCACATCAGAATATCAGCTCATCTCTGGCCTCCTGCCACCTGAGCCCTCAACATTACCTGATCCTGAAATAAGCATTCCCCAAACGTGGGGTGAGATCTCTAACAAGAAATCTCAGTAAGTCAAGGGGTCCTCAAGGAGTCTCCACCCCAAGCTCACTTACATGTGTAATATAAGTTCAAAAACAGTATTACAGTATAAGTTCTAAAATCATGCGATGCAGCAATTAATCATGTCATGTGTGCTTTCAAATCTACTGGCCAGAGAAATGCAGGAATACATCTAAACCCACATGAGTACAAGGAACACCGCTTGCACCTCACCCACAGCCTCACCATCTTGTATGTACTACATACTCAGGCTTACCGTATAGGTGGACACCACATGCATATCATAAAAGCACATTGCATATAATAGCTCAACAGCATTTCCAAAACATCAAGCATGTAACACAACATGCATAAACCACATCCCCATGGGACATGGTGGAACAACCAAATGGCTAAACCGAGGACACGAAAGCTTACCTTGCAAGCTAGATATCCAAGCCAAGAGTCCAACCACTCACTAGTCCACAAACAGCAGTATCACAATCTGATATGGACCATTAACAAGTCAATATTAATGCACAACATGCATACAACTTAAAGACTACGCATTTCCTTTACGTTTTACGTCTTAAAAGGCTTCCAACAAAGCCATAAGCCCTTAATCATATGATTCTGTCTTAGTCCATTTATTACAGAAGTTCAACTTCCTTAAACTAGGGCCCACACACACCCAATAGCTTACTGTTCATACAGTAAAGCTACTGTCTGCGCAGAACCCAGGATATCCGGATATCAGAAGGGGCATATCCGGATATGCCATATCCGGATATCACACTGGACATATCCGGATATGTCATATCCGGATACCCAGATCCCATATCCGGATATCAATATCCGGATACCATATCCGGATACTGATATCCGGATATCTGTTCGACAAATATCCGGATATCTCACGACAGAATGCAGTTTCTGCATTTCGTGAATATCCATCCCAAAGGTCCAACTTTTAACACATGTACACGTTAAAGCATGCATCTTTAGTTCATTTTAGGTTCATATACCTTATACCCTCTTGTTTACTCATTAAACATGGCCAAGACATTAACTTTAAGCATCATAAACCCATGATCATAGTGAGGTAACTTACCAAAGTTCAAAACAGAGGCAAGTTGTGCTCTTGGAGCTCTCCCAAGGTTCCTCAAACTCAGCCTAAGTATGAGCACGAAAATGACACTTCAAGATGGGTTCTTGCACCACAAGAAGGCACTTTGAAGCTCACAATGACTACCACAAGGTAGCCATCACTAAAGCTCCAAACTCATGCTCACAACTACACACACACAGCTTTCTCTACTCAGAATGATGGCCACAATGCAGCCCCAAGGTTAACTCTCACCTTCACAAGTGTTTAAACAAGCATGAAAGGTGATAACTTGGCTAAAGAATGAAGAAGGAAGAAGAAGAAGAAGAAGAAGAAGAAGAAGAAGGAGGGTGGCAGCAGCAGCCACAAGTCACGTAGGAGTATTAAAAATGCCTAGGGTTTTGTGCTAATGTGCCTATTTATAGGCACAAGGCCATACACGCGCAGTATTAGCCTTAATAGCAAAGTAAAAGATTTTGATCTCAAACTTTGGATTCTAGACCTACGCATTTTTCTAAGATTTTTCATATTTTTATTTTATTTTTCGGAGTACCTTTCCGGTACGCGCTTTTCCATAGCCAGTATCAGTTCTGGCATCAGATTACGTCATTTTCACTTGAAACTTGTTTTACAAGTCCTACATAATATTCTAGTAATTATCATGCATTCGTTATAATTTTCCGGGATACTTTTCCGGTACGCATTTATACCGAGTAGCAGAACCGGTATCTGCGCTTTTCTTCCGAAAAGCGACTTTCAGCATTTTTACTCATTCAATATAATTATCTAAGCCCATTAATAATTATTAGGGTCAATTATGGAATTATTTCCTAATTATCATAATTAATTCACTAATTACCTTAATTAGCGGTGCGGGTTCTTACAGATCCTATCCTGGCTGCATTAGCTGAGATGCAGGCGGCCCGACTAGCCGACCAGGAGGCCACGAGGTTGGCAAACCAGGCGATGCTGGACGCTATCAGAGATGCGAACCGGCGAGCCACTGCTGAGGTTTTGGAGGAGAACCGGATGGCCAACATGACTATGATGAGGGTCATGTTGGAGGAGTTGAGGGCTGGTCCTGCTGCTGGACAGTGTCCTCCACCACCTCCACCGCCGCCACTGCCTCCACCTCCGCCTAGTCAACAGGAGGACACCCAGAGCCAGATGGGTGAGGGCAGTCACTTGACGGGGGCTATGCAGACCATCCCCGTATTTGCTGAGGATCGTGACGAAATCGATCGCCGGCTGAATGCTTTCCGCAAGCATAAGCCACATTCTTTCGACGGATCTTATGATCCCATTGCTGCTGCCAGATGGTTACAGGCGTTGGACAAGATCTTCTGGATCATGCAGTGTACCGATCTGCAGAAGCTGTTGTTCGCCACTTACATGCTGGAGGGCGAGGCCCATGAGTGGTGGACCAACCTTTCTCACATCTACGAGATGCAGGGCCGGGTGATGAAGTGGCCGTTCTTCGAGGAGTGCTTTCTGGGGCAGTACTTTCCATATGACTCTCAGGAGAGGAAGCAAGGAGAGTTTGACCGTTTGGTGCAGGGCTCGTTGTCTGTCGACGAGTACCTGACCAAGTTTAATGAGCTGGTCAAGTTCGCTCATTTCCGCATGGCGAGACCGACTCCTGTTTTTCTTACGGCTAAGTTCCGAAGGGGACTTAATGAGGACATTGCCGGACATCTTGCTGGTTCTGCTTCGAGAGACTTCGGAGCTTTAGTACAGCAGTGTCGTGACATTGAGGACTATTGCCGTGCGAGTCAGGCAAAGAAGGCCAAGATTGAGGTGCCACAGGGTACCGGCGGTTCCACTCCCTGGAGGAACAGAAATTTTGCAAACAAGTGCAAGGGCAAACAGTTGGCGACTAAGCAAGCGCCAAATCAATTCAAAAAGACTGCTACTCAGGGGAACACAGCGAGACCTCCTGCTCCCAGATGCTCGGGATGCGGGAAGTCACACTTTGGGCCGTGTTCTACTGGTCAGCTGATTTGTTTCCAGTGTGGCACGGAGGGCCACTATTCCAGAGATTGCCCGACGGCGAGAGTTGCTGCAGTGCAGGCTGTGCCATTACAGATGGTTCCTACTGGGGCACCAGCCGTGCCACCTACTACAGGGCGAGTGTACACACTTGATCGTCAGCAGTCGGACAGAGCTCCGAACCTGGTCAGAGGTACTGTTACCATTGGTGGTTCAGCTGTTGATGTGCTGTTTGATTCCGGGGCAACGCACTCTTTTGTTGCTACCCCTATTGCTGTGGGGCTTGAGTTGCCCAGTGATGTGCTTTCTCCACCGATGCGGGTGACAACCGCCACCGGAGAAAAATGTTTGAACTCCACTGTTCATCGCGATGTAGCATTTCAGTGGGATGGCCGTGACTTCTCGGTAGATCTGATAGGATTGCCGATGGCCAACCTTGAGATTATTCTGGGCATGGATTGGTTGTCCAGAAACTGTGCATTGATTGATTGCTGTGCCAAGAGAGTGGTGATGTCTCCGGGTGGGTCCACAGCCAGTTCCTCACCGTTCATTTCAGTCCTGCAGGCGAGGAGGGCCTTGAGAGCAGGGGCATTTGGCTATGTCATGTTAGGAGGTTTGTTGAGTGGGACACAGGAGGATCTCACTGGCATTCCTGTGGTGAGGGAATTCCTCGAGGTGTTTCCCGAGGAGATTCCTGAGTTTCCACTGCAGAGGGAGATAGAGTTCTCCATAGACTTATTGCCTGGTGTGGGGCCTATATCGTTGGCTCCATACCGGATGTCGCCACCAGAGTTGGCGGAGCTGAAGAAGCATATTGAGGAGCTTTCAGCAAAAGATTTCATTCGGCTGAGTGTGTCTCCCTGGGGAGCACCGGTCATTTTTGTGAAAAAGAAAGATGGGACCATGCGGTTGTGCACCGACTGCAGACAGTTGAACAAGGTGACAATCAAGAACAAGTATCCTCTTCCACGCATTGATGATTTGCTGGATCAGCTCAGGGGTGCTTGCGTATATTCCAAGATCGATCTCCGGTCCGGTTACCATCAGATACGGGTAAAGCCGGAGGATGTCCCAAAGACAGCGTTTCGCTCAAGGTACGAGCATTATGAGAACTTGGTGATTCCGTTTGGACTCACAAATGCACCCGCAGTGTTCATGGACTACATGAACAGGATCTTTCAGCCGTACCTGGATCAGTTTGTGATCGTCTTCATTGACGACATCTTAATTTACTCCAAGTCGGAGGAGGAGCATGCTGAGCACTTGAAGATTGTTTTGCAAGTGTTGAAAGAGAAAAAGCTATATGCTAAGCCGTCAAAATGTGAGTTTTGGCTCAAGGCGGTGAAATTTCTGGGTCATGTGATTTCCGCTGATGGAGTTGCAGTTGATCCTAACAAGATTGAGGCCGTGATGGATTGGGAGAGGCCCAAGACGGTTACAGAAGTGAGAAGTTTCTTGGGTTTGGCAGGGTACTATAGGAGGTTCATAGAGGGATTCTCCAAGATGGTGCTACCGATGACTCGCCTTACCCGAAAGGAGACTCCATTCGTGTGGACACATGAGTGTGAAGAGTGCTTCCAGGAGTTGAAGGAGAGACTGACTACTGCTCCTGTGTTAGTCCTTCCTGATCCTGCGGAACAGTTTGAGTTATACTGCGATGCCTCTGGAAAGGGGCTAGGCTGTGTGTTAATGCAGAAAGGGAAAGTTGTTGCCTATGCTTCAAGACAGTTGAAACCTCATGAGGAGAACTACCCGACTCACGACTTGGAGTTGGCAGCCATTGTTTTTGCTTTCAAGATTTGGAGGCATTACCTGTTTGGCATGAGGTTTGCTGTATTCAGTGATCACAAGAGCCTGAAGTATCTGTTTGACCAGAAGGAGTTGAACATGAGATAGCGAAGATGGATTGAGTTCTTGAAGGACTACGACTTTGAGTTGAGGTACCACCCTGGCAAGCCCAATGTGGTAGCCGATGCTTTGAGTCGAAAATCCGTGAGCTTATCCAGCTTGGTGATGAACGACTATGAGGTAATTGAAAAGTTCAGAGACTTGAGAGTGAACTCCTTGTTTGGGGGTGCACTGCTTGAGATGGAAACAGCAGAGGTGATTAATGAGCTGATGGAAAAGATTAAAGAAGCGCAAGTGCAAAGAGAGTGCCTTGATTATGTGAAGAACCAGGACGGTGTGTCTTGGAACGAGGATGGATTGCTGTTGTTCCAAAAGAGGATTGTTATTCCTCGAGGGCCATTGACCGAAGAGGTTATGGCAGAGGCTCATAAGGGTCGGTTTACTATCCACCCTGGTGCCACAAAAATGTACCAGGACTTAAAAAGAAATTTTTGGTGGCCGGGCATGAAGAAGGACATAGCGGTCTACATGTCCAAGTGTTTGATATGTCAGAAAGTGAAGATCTAGCACCAGAAACCGTCTGGTAAACTTCAACCTCTTGAAATTCCACAGTGGAAGTGGGAGAGTATTTCCATGGACTTCGTGGTGGGATTGCCTAAAACTCAGGCTGGTTGTGACTCTATCTGGGTCATTGTGGACAGATTGACCAAGTCTGCCCATTTTCTTCCGGTGAAGGTGAGCTTCACTACAGAGCAGTTGGCCAAGCTATATGTCCGCGAGATTGTGAGGCTTCACGGGGTGCCCGAGAGTATCATCAGTGATAGGGACCCGAAGTTCACATCTCGGTTATGGGAGGCGCTGCAGGAGGCTTTTGGTACGCAGTTGAGATTGAGTACCGCCTATCACCCTCAGACTGACGGACAGACTGAGCGGACCATCCAGACATTGGAGGACATGTTGAGAGCTTGCACATTGGAGCAGGGTTCGGCATGGGATAGGTACCTTCCGTTGGTAGAATTCTCGTACAACAACAGTTTTCATGCTAGTCTGGGCATGGCACCCTACGAGGCGCTGTATGGTAGGAGGTGTCGGACTCCTACCTGCTGGTCTGAGGTTGGAGATAAAGAGCTATTTGGCTTGGACTTTATCCAAGATACTACCCAGCAGATCCAGATGATAAGGGAAAAGTTAAAGCAGGCGCGGAATCGCCAGAAAAGCTACTATGATGTCAAGCATCGACCACTGGAGTTCAGTGAGGGTGAGCACGTGTTTGTGAAACTTTCACCTGTCACCGATGTTGGACGGGCACTCGGAGTGAGGAAGTTGAGCCCTCGGTTCATTGGGCCCTACCAGATCCTTGGTAGAGTAGGACCTGTTGCCTATCGACTCGCCTTGCCTCCGAACCTAGCCAACATCCACGACGTGTTTCACGTGTCTCAGCTTCGGAGGTACATAGCAGACCCTTTGCACGTGGTGCAGCCGGATGATGTGGAGGTCCGGGAGAACCTAAAGACTCCCGTCGGACCACTCAAGATTCTCGATCGAGGCGAGAAACAGCTTAGGAGCAAGATCATTCCGATGGTCAAGGTGCAGTGGACTGGGCGTAGTCCCGAGGAGTGCACGTGGGAGCGAGAGGATGAGCTTCTCCGACAGTATCCCGACTTTCGAGACAGGTATGTTTCTGATTTTGAGGACAAAATCCTTAAAAAGGTGGGGTGAATGTAAGAACCCGCACCGCTAATTAAGGTAATTAGTGAATTAATTATGATAATTAGGAAATGATTCCATAATTGACCTTAATAATTAATATTGGGCTTAAATAATTATATTGAATGAGTAGAAATGCTGAAAGTCGCTTTTCGGGAGAAAAGCGCAGATACCGGTTCTGCTACCCGGTATAAATGCGTACCGGAAAAGTACCCCGGAAAATTATAACGAATGCATGATAATTACTAGAATTTTATGTAGGACTTGTAAAACAAGTTTCAAGTCAAAATAACGTAATCTGATGCCAGAACTGATACTGGCTATGGAAAAGCGCGTACCCGAAAGGTGCTCCGAAAAATAAAATAAAAATATGACAAATCTTAGAAAATTGGGTAGGTCTAGATTCCAAAGTTTGGGATCAAGATCTTTTACTTTGCTATTAAGGCTAATACTGCGCGTTATGACTTAATGCCTATAAATACTAACCTTAGGGGGCACAAAACCCTAGGCAACCTTGATCATACGTGGGGGGGCTGGTTTTTGCTGCTCATCACTATTTCATTCTTTCCCTTAACCTTTGAGGACCAAGTCTTCATCCTTTGGCTTGGTTTCTCCTCATTTCCTTCCTATACACTTGTGAGCATCCTTGTGGGAGTGAGAGGAGTGTTCCTTGGGCAGTGTCAGCTGTTGTGTGTGTGAGGTTAGAGGGCTGAGCTGGTGAGTTGAGTGACTTGAACCTTTGGCTTGGCATTGGTGGTGCCAAGGAGCCATCTTGTGGTGCAAGAACCCATCTTGGGGTGCCATTTTCGTTCTTCCACAAAGACAGAATCTTGGAGCTTCAGAGAGGGCTTCATATCTCTGTCCATTGCTATCTTAAGCCTTGGGGTAAGTTACCCCACCTTGATCATGAGTGTATCTTGCTTAAAAGTGGTGTCCTGGCATGTGAAAGGTTAAAATGAAGTAACCAACACCTAAGTGAACTTGTATATGCTTAAAAATGGATCCTTTAACGTGTACATGTGTTAAAAGTTGGATCTTTGGACTGGATATTCACGAAATGCAGAAACTGCATTCTGTCGTGAGATATCCGGATATTTGTCGAACATATATCCGGATATCGATATCCGGATATGGTATCCGGATATTGATATCCGGATATGGGACCTGGGTATCCGGATATGTTATGATACTGCTGTTTTTGGACTTGTGAGTGGTTGGACTCTTGGCTTGGATAGCTAGCTTGCAAGGTAAGCTTTCGTGTCCTCGGTTTAGCCATTTGGTTGTTCCACCATGTCCCATGGGGATGTGGTTTATGCATGTTGTGTTACATGCTTGATGTTTTGGAAATGCTGTTGAGCTATTATATGCAATGTGCTTTTATGATATGCATGTGGTGTCCACCTATACGGTAAGCCTGAGTATGTAGTACATACAAGATGGTGAGGCTGTGGGTGAGGTGCAAGCGGTGTTCCTTGTACTCATGTGGGTTTAGATGTATTCCTGCATTTCTCTGGCCAGTAGATTTGATAAACACACATGGCATGATTAATTGCTGCATCGCATAGTTTTGGAACTTATATTGTAAATACTGTTTTTGAACTTATATTACACGTGTAAGTGAGCTTGGGGTGGAAGATCCTTGAGGACCCCTTGTCTTACTGAGATTTCTTGTTTAGAGATCTCACCCCACGTTTGGGGACGCTTATTTCAGGATCAGGTAATGTTGAGGGCTCAGGTGGCAGGAGGCCAGAGCTGAGTTGATATTATGATATGCTGACATGCTGGATTTGACTGCTGTTATGTTTTTCCCGACTGTTATTTATGTTTTCTGCTAAGTTTATATTGAGACTGTTATTGGGCATTGTTGCCTTATTTGGTGAGCCTGGGGTTTGTCCATGCCACGTGGTTTGGGTATTGCCTTTTAGTTGAAGTTGTATTAAAGTATCAGGATTTTGACCCAGGCTATGTGTTGTAGTCCTGTGGTTTTAGATACTCACTTATTATTTATATATGAGGTATTCCAGTTAGTTGTCCTGCAATTTACATACAGGCAATATTTTATGAAATTGATTAAGTAATCAAGTTGGCTAAGGTTAATGACGTCATAATTGAATTAAAGAAAAAGTTATTCCGCATTTTAATTAAGCGTGGCTTAATACGACAGTATGTTAACAATCCGGGTTAACACGGGCTGTTACAGTATAGCAATAGGTGGAGTGGAATTAGATGATAAAGGTGAATGGTGATGGGAACTTGACTGAGGCAGTTAGTGATGAAATGAATTAGACATAGGAAAAGATGACTGTGAAGGCTGTGAGGGATTTGGTGAGGGAGTGGATAGGGAACGAGGTAGAGGTAGAATATAGCTAGAGTAAGAAGCTCCATTTGTTGAATTTTGGGCAGTGGAGAGAGGTGAGGAAAACAAAGTAGGAAAGGGAAACTTGAACTCATCAAAAATAACATCTTTAGAAATGTAGATTTTTCCATCAGGACTAAGACATTTGTATCCCTTATGGCTTGGGGAATATCCTAGAAAAACACACTCATGAGATCTAAAATCAAACTTGTGCTTGTGATAGGGTCGAAGAAGTAGAAAGCAAGCACAACCAAATGTTCTGAGAAAATGAAAGTCAGGAAGAGATTTATGAAGCATGAAGTAAGGAATTTGAAACTGTAAAGCATAAGTGGAAAGTCTATTGATTAAGTACACAGCTGTAAGGAAGGCATGATCCCAGTATTTTAAAGGAAGTGAAGCATGTGCAAGAAGAGTAAGGCCCATGTCAACTATATGCCTATGTTTCCTCTCAACCAACCCATTTTGATGATGAGTATGAGGACAGATCAAGCGATGAGTGACTCCTAATTCAGTTAAAATTTTTGTAAAGGGCCTAAATTCCCCACCCCAATCAGTTTGAACAGATTTAATGACTTGGTTGAACTGTGTTGAAATGAGAGAATGAAAATTCTTGAAAACAAGTAGAGATTCTGACTTTTGTTTGAGAAAATAAATCCAAGTAAAACGTGTTGCAACATCCACAAAGGTTATATAATACATGAAACCTTGAGATGATGGAATGGGAGCAGGTCCCCACAAGTCACTAACAACAAGTTGAAAAGGTTCAGAATATGTAGTAGTATAGGGTAATGAGGGCAATCTGTGAGACTTGCCCATGCAACATGCTGAACAAACATCAGGAACCAATTTATTACCTAATGAAATATTACAATGAGAGAGAATCCTTTTTAAGGAGTCAAGGTGAGGATGTCCTAATCTGGAATGCCAGAGAGTATAATTCCTAGATACATCAGCCACTACAGCATTATTACAAGAAGAAGAATTACATGACTTAGGAATACAAGAAAACTGAACAGAAGCTAAAGGGAATGCAGAAGTGGAAGTTGGGAGTCCTTTGAACTTGTAGAGTCCATCATGCCCAAGAAAGCCTTCAAGTAAGACCTCCTGAGACTCCTGAGATTTGACAACACAGTGAGAAGGATGAAACTCAAAATAAACATTATTATCCTTAGCAAATTGACTGACACTTAAGAGATTTTTAGTAATTTTGGGAACAAGAAGAAGATTGTGTAAGTGCAGTGAGGTATGTGGAGAAAATGGAGAGCTAAAGCTACTAGAACCAATAGAGGATATTGCCAAACCTTGTCCATTACCAACAAATATCTGCTCAGGACCATCATATTGACTGCTTTGTGACAAATTTGCTGGATTGGCAGTTACATGATGTGAAGCTCCAGAATCAGGATACCAATCCAATGCCATGGATGCATCTGAGGAACCAAGAAAGGCTCGAGGATGCCCAGACTGTGAAACATGAGTTGACTGTTGCATATTGGGAAAAGGACCATTTGGCTGCTGCACATTGTGAAAAGGACCATTTGGCTGCTGCATATTGCGAAGTACACTAGAAGGTGAAGGCTGCATATTCCAACTCAGATTATGTGACAGTGGAGAGACAGTCAAATTAGCTGCAGCAGGAAAATTGGCTGGAAAGTTCATGGGAAAATTGGAGTTCATTTGAGGATGCGAAGAGGTGGATGAAGATGAGGAACTATTACTGTATCTCCACCAACAATTGGTGGCTTCATGACCCACTTTCTTGCATAGTTGATAGACAACAGAAAACCTTCCACCAGCAAAGTTTCTGCCACCTCTGTTCATGTAATTTCTGGTATTTCTACCTCCACGCCAACCACCACGGATTGGCTGCTGCACAAAATTTCTGGTAACATTACTTTGGTCATAGGAATGCTGAACTGATGGACCTTGTGGATCTGGAATGCGTGGAGCAACAGGTAACTGAGAGCTATGAGCCATATTAATAGAACTAAGATTTAAAGCATGTGACTGAAATTTTGTAAGCATGGCTTCTTGAGCCAAGATCTGAGACTCTAGATCATCAAAACAACTTGATTCTCTGCCTCTGAAGTAGGTGATGAAAGGACCATATTCTTCAGGTAGGCCTTCAAGAACAATCCTCACAAGTTCTTTATCAGTAATCGGTTCACCTATTGCAATTAGTGTATCACCAAGTGCCTTCACACGAGCAAGATATTCTTCAATGCTTCTATCACCTTTCTTGATATTTTTGAGCTCAGAACTTACTTGATTGGCTTTAGCTTTGGTCACAGAATCAAAATATCGATGAATTCCGTCCCAGGCTTGATGAGATTGTCGAACTCCAAGAATTTTGTTTATAATTTCCTCTGAAAGTGTGGATTGAAGCCATGTGAGCAACATTTTATCAGTTTTCTCCCACTCAACAAATGCTGGATTGACTTTTCCAGCTGAGCGATCTTCATCAGATAAGAAACGTAGTGGAATAAGAGGATTGACAAGAAAGTGCTCTAGTTGATGAGCAATAATCGGTGGTTCAACAATCTGTTTCCACAAAAGAAAATTCTTGTTTGTCAGCTTCACTGACAGCTGCGTATTGAAGAATATAGGAGATCTTGAATCTTTGGAAGTAAAAGGAGGAGAAGAAGGAGAAGAGATTGTATCAATAGCGGAAGCCATGTGAGAATAAGGAATGAATCAGGGCCCTAAGATTGGAGCTCTGATACCATAAACGAAACTGAAGAAAAGAGAAAATGCAGAAAGCTAAGAAACTAAGGAGAAGAAAGAGATGCTGATAATTTCTCATTAAAAGATGGAGGAGATCCCATCAGATCTATATAGTACAGTAGTTGAAAAAGGGAGATAGTTACAAACAGAAGTCAGTTACTAAAGTTGTAACTGATTCCACTAAATCAGGAAAGTTGTTGAACAACTTTTAACTAATTCTCATATACTCTAATAGTGGCCCTCTTTGCAACAGTGAAAGCAAATGACCTGCCCGGTGGCACATGACCCAACATGAAATTTCCCACATCCCGTACATCAAGGAGTAGGAGGTCTAGCTGCACTCTGTAACACCCCGTGTATACCCGGTTTGTTAACATGTCATCGTATTAAGCCACGCTTAATTAAAATATGAAATAACTTTTTCTTTAGTTCAATTATGATGTCATTATACTTAGCCAAGTTGATTACTTAATCATTTTCATAAAAACATCGTCAATATGTAAATTGCAAAGGACATCTAAGTGAAATACCTCAATAGATATGATAAAGTGAGTATCTAAGTCACGGAACTACAACATGTAGCCCGGACAATATCCTGATACATTATTGCAACTCAAGTCTGAAAACATAAAGTCAAGTCAATGTGACATGGACAATCCTCATGCTCACCAAATAAGGCAACAAAGCCCAAGAGTGGTCTCAACATAATCATATATGAAGCTAAAAGCATAATAGCACAGGCATATCCAGCATCCAACATGTCAGCCTATAAACAGCAATATCTAACTCAGCTCCAGCCTCCTGCCGCCTGAGGTATCAACCCCATCATTACCTGAACCTGAAATGGTGCCCCAAACGTGGGGTGAGATCTCTAACAAGAAATCTCAGGAAGACAAGGGGACCTCAAGGATCTTCCACCCCAAGCTCACTTACATGTGCAATATAAGTTCTAAAACAGTTTAAACAATATAAGTTTCAAAAGAGTGCAATGCAGCAGATAATCATGTCATGTGTGTTAATACTATTCTACTGATCAGAGAAATGCAGGAATACGTCTATTACCCACACATAATGCAAGACGCTACTTGCATCCACCCATGGCCTCACCATCTTGTATGATGCCACATACTAAGGCTTACCGTCTAAGTGGAAACAACACATACATATTATAAGTCATTGCACATATCAGCTCAAAAGCATTTCAAGTAGAAAAGCATGTAACACAGCATGCATATAAACCATCCCCCCATGGGACATGGTGGAACCAAACAATGGCAAAACCGAGGAAACAAAAGCTTACCTTGCAAGCTAACTATCCAATGCCAAGAGTCCACACAACTCAAAGTCCAAACACAGCAAAATCACAATTTGTTTCAGACCAACAATCATATTAATAACCAAAGCTCATAAGCATAAACATAAAGACTACGTTTTCCTTTTACGTTTTACGTCTTTAGGCTCCTCACAAGGCCTTAAGCCCTTAATCCCTTGATTCTGACTTAGTTATATTATTACAGAAGTCCTACTTCATCAATATAGGGTCCAAAAACCCACAACTCAGTTTTGCATAAACAGTACCTTACTGTTCATCGAAAACCCAGAATATCCGGATATATGTCGGGGGCATATCCGGATATCAATATCCGGATATCTCTCTATCAATATCCGGATATTCAGATCTCCATATCCGAATATCAATATCTGGATATCATATCCGGATATCTATATCCGGATATTTCGCGTAAAAATGCAGTTCTGCATTTCGCGAGATATCCTTCCCAAAGGTGGTTCATTTCATGCATACAGAAGCTTAAACATGCGATTTAAGGTGTGTTTAAAATTACCCAACGTTTGGTTATGATCATCGGTTCATTACATGCATCAAGGTTCCGTTTTTAACCACTTAAACTCATGATCAAGGTGGTAAGGCTTACCAAAGCTCTAAACAGCAAAGCAAAGGCTCATGGAGCTCACCAATCAACTCCCCAAACACTGACTTGTACAGAAAACGAAAATGCCATCTCAAACGTGGGTTCTTGCTCCCAAAGATGGCTCCTTGGCACCACCAATGCCAAGCATATGGTTTACACACTCTCCAAACTCAAAGTCAGCACCCAACTCTCCCTCAAACAGGCTCTCTAACTCAAAACAAGACCACAACCCTCTTCCAATGATCACTCTCTCTCACAACAAGTGTTTAGGAGAAACTTTCATGGAGGAAAAGGCCTCAAAGCTCAAGAAATTGTGAAGGAAATGCAATGGAACAGTGACAACCACTCAGCCTCTAAGAGTGTCACGTAGGAAATCTGTTATGCCTAGGGTTTTGGGCCCAAAAGTCATATATATAGCCGTTTAAGAATTAAACACACAATATTATCATTAATTTCTACGCTTTTCATTTTAATCCCAAACTTTGGAATCTGAAACTACTCATTTTTCTAAGATTTATCATATTTTTAACTTATTTTTTGCAGCACCTTTTCGGTACGCGCTTTTCCATAGCCAGTATCAGTTCTGACACCAGTTCTCATTATTTTGACCTGAAACTTGTTTTACTAGTCCTATATAATATTCTAGGAATATTCATGCACTTACTATAATTTTCCGGGATACTTCACTGGTACATATTTGTACAGGCTAGCAGAACCGGTATCTGCACTTTTCGTCCGAAAAGCGACTTTCAGCATTATTACTCACTTACTATAATTATTAAAAGCTCATAATAATTATTAGGGTCAATTATGAAATTATTTCCTAATTCTCACATTTAATTATTTAATTTCCTGAATTAACGGTGCGGATTCTTACACTCATGCTCAAAAGGAAGCGCAAAAAGGAACAGCCATACGAGACACGAAGACGACTATCCTTTATGAATAAGGTAGCGCAAATAGTTTGGGAAGACGAAACACAAAAGGCAGGCGAAGAATAAGAAATTTGATTTAAAAAAGAAGAAGACCTAAACGTCGTCGTTTAATTGAACAACAGAGATCCTTATCTGAAGTTACATTAGATACTTTAATCCCTATGTTATTTTATTCAAATATTTTGTGACATTTTAACATATCTTCTTTAATTGTTTTTTTTTTCTTCATACAGATGTGGTTGGTTCTACCTAACTCAAATAGTACTAATTGTATAATAGATGATATACTAGATAGGATCCAAAAAAAAATGGTATGCAGATTATTTTCTTCAAGGGGAAGTCTCAAAGTGTAATAGAAAAATTGATGAATAAATAATAAAAAAATTAATATATTTTAGAGTAAAGGCTTTTTTTATTTAACTTTCTACGAAAAATAAAAAATAAATTTTCTTAAAAAATAATATGTTAGCAAACATGTTATAAATTTAAAAAATATTTTTGAGAAATAATTGAGAGGTATTGTTCTAAATAAAATCCAAAACTGGATTTAGGGGTATTAACGGGCCGAGTTGAGCCGAGCTTTGATCTTTAAAAGCTAAGTTTGTGTTTAAATGTGTCAGTCTGACCAAGCCTGTTACCTGTTATAAATATAACTATCAGCATGTGGCTTGGTTTATTTACAAAAAATAAAACTTTGGTTTAGCCTGTTAGCCTATTTTAAAAAAAATAAAACAACAAAATTTTATCCAAACAGAATATAAAATCAACAACACTAGTAATTTCATAAATATTCATAAATTCGATGTATATCCAAACAGCATAATATAGAACAAAATCATTCAAAAAATCTGTTTAACTAATAAAATGAGGTGAAATGGATTGAGGAGAAAGAGAGAGCTATTACAAGTGGTATAAAAATATAAAATAATAATAATAATATACTAAGCCAGCCTATGAGGCTCTAAGGCCGGGATTTTGAATTGGAGTATGAGACCTTTTTATTAAACGAGTTTTTATACAAGTTCAGTTTGGTGCCAACAACCAATTTTAAACAGCTCAAACCCTTCATGAACTGAGCCAAAGACCTCTGGTTCATTTAGTACACTTAGAACACCTACCTAGATTAAGCCAGAACAAACTAAAACAAGTCGGGAATCAGAATCCCTAAACTCGAGAAGAAGGATTTTTAGTCCAAGCCAAACTGTGAGGTAACTCTCCTAGAAATACATAATGCACACTTCTCAAACCCTAAACTCTCATATGCTCTTCGTACACACCACCACGTCATTGTTTCAAGCCCTAACATCTTGCAACGTCATCATCTCTGATCATCTCCTCCGTAATTGATTACTAACCGACAGATCCAATATCAGATATGAACCCTTCTGATCAAGTACTATATTTCATTCTACTGAAGTAAAATATATTTCATTCTAATTAACTTAAAATCAAAAGAAGCAATTTGTTAAAGAATTAGAAATAAACAAAATAATTTATATTTTAACAAAGGATTTGTTTTTTCTGTAGTCAATGTAGATACATTAATTTACATTGAGCCTAAAACGACGTCGTTTTAGGCAAAAATTAAGGTATTTTTGTAATTATAATTTATTTCAGGAATATAATAGTCTTTCTTGATATAATTTTTTAATCTTTCAACCCAAAACGACATCATTTCGGGAGTGAATGTAGATAACATAGAAATATTAAAACCTTTAACAAAACATTCTAATATATATGACCGATAGTAAAATACAAATTGCTCTTAGATTTAATTTACCAAAATGTGATTAATAGAATTTTGAATTTTTTTCCACAATTATGAAACAGTTTAACTTTGATGCATCGCATGTAGTTTTGTATAATTGTGGATTGATTTTTTGTTGACAACTCATTAAAGAATTTGATTATGTTAATAACGGTATGAAATTCCAACTTGGTTATGTAAGATAATATAAATATAAGTATAGTTTTTTTTCAATGATATTACATCAAAATTAAATTGAATATGAGAATAGATTACTTTTATTCCACTGAGCAATGTATGGTTGTAATATTGTCTTACATTTAACCGTGTTAACTAGGAATACCTCTAATTTATATAATATTAAGAATTAAATTAGTTTATAATCTCTATTCATGCTCTATTCATGCTCTATGCCATGCCATGACAGTAATTCATATCATGCAAGCTTCCTTATTTTCAACCAAGGATTTGACTGATCTAGCATATCTAAATCTGAAATACGCTTTCAAAGACCTGTGTTTATTGATCATAAAAGAATATAAAACTAAAAACAAAATGACTGAAAATAGTAAGAAATCAACTAGAAAGGTTAAAATAACTCCCCTGAATAGTGAAATGAATTCTCTAATTTTCTGTGTTGGATGTTTCTTTCGTTCCTCTGTGTAACAGCCCGTGTTAACCCGGTCTGTTAACACACTATCGTATTAAGCCACGCTTAATTAAAATGCGGAATAACTTTTTCTTTAATTCAATTATGACGTCATTAACTTAACCAACTTGATTACTTAATCATTTTCATAAAAATACTGCCTGTATGTAAATTGCAAGACAACTAACTGAATACCTCGTACATAAATATAATGTGTGTATTTAGAACCGCAGGACTACACAAGTAGCCTGGGTCAAAATCCTGATACATTAATTATAACATTAAAAATAAAAGGACAATAACACAATCATGTGGCATGGACAAACCCCATGCTCACCAAATAAGGCAACAATGCCCACAAATAGTCTCAACATAAACTTAACATAAATAAGCAGAAAACATAACAGCAATCCAGCAAGACAGCATATCAGAATATCAGCTCAACTCTGGCCTCCTGCCACCTGAGCCCTCAACTTTACCTGATCCTGAAATAAGCGTCCCCAAACGTGGGGTGAGATCTCTAACAAGAAATCTCAGTAAGACAAGGGGTCCTCAAGGAGTCTCCACCCCAAGCTCACTTACATGTGTAATATAAGTTCTAAAAACAGTATTACAGTATAAGTTCTAAAATCATGCGATGCAGCAATTAATCATGTCATGTGTGCTTTCAAATCTACTGGCCAGAGAAATGTAGGAATACGTCTATGCCTACATGAGTACATGGATACTACCTGCACCTCACCCACATGCTTCTCCATCTTGTATGTACTACATACTCAGGATTGCCGTCTAGGTGGACACCACATGCATATCATAATGCTCATTACATATAAACAGCTCAACAGCATTTCCAAAATAATCAAAGCATGTAACACAGCATGCATAAACCCATCCCCATGGGACATGGTGGAACATCAAAATGGCTAAACCGAGGACACGAAAGCTTACCTTGCAAGCTAGCTATCCAAGCCAAGAGTCCAACCACTCACAAGTCCACAAACAGCAGTATCACAATCTGATATGGACCATTAATAAGTCAATATAAATGCATCACAAGCATACAACTTAAAGACTACGCCTTTCCTTTACGTTTTACGTCTTAAGGCTTCCAACAAAGCCATAAGCCCTTAATCATATGATTCTGACTTAGTCCATTTATTACAGAAGTTCAACTTCCTTAAACTAGGGTCCACACACACCCAATAGCTTACTGTTCATACAGTAAAGCTACTGTCTGCGCAGAACCCAGGATATCCGGATATCAGAAGGGGCATATCCGGATATCACACTGGACATATCCGGATATGTCATATCCGGATATCCAGATCCCATATCCGGATATCAATATCCGGATACCATATCCGGATACTGATATCCGGATATCTGTTCGACGAATATCCGGATATCTCACGACAGAATGCAGTTTCTGCATTTCGTGAGTATCCATCCCAAAGGTCCAACTTTTAATACATGTACACGTTAAAGCATGCATCTTTAGTTCATTTTAGGTTCATATACCTTATACCCTCTTGTTTACTCATTAAACATGGCCAAGACATCAACTTTAAGCATTGAAACTTAAGATCAAAGGTGAGGGAACTTACCAAAGCTCAAAACAGAGGCAAGGCTGCTCTTGGAGCTCACTCAAGACACTTCAAACTCAGCCTAAGTAGGAGCACGAAAATGGCACACCAAGATGGGTTCTTGCACCACAAGGTGGCACTTTGAAGCTCACAATGACTACCACAAGGTAGCCATCACTAAAGCTCCAAACTCATGCTCACTAACCTCACTCACACTGGCTTCACAACTCAGAATGATTCCACCCACACCAAACCCAAGGATCACACTCACTCTTACCAAGTGTTTTTGTGAAGGAACCAAGAAGAAATGAGGTTTCTTGGCTCCAAAGGTGAAGGGATGAAGAGAATGGCAAGGTGGCTGCCCAAGGCTGCAGAAATTCTCACGTAGAGAAGCTGCATATGCCTAGGGTTATGTGCCATAAGTTGGTTATATAGCCACATGAGTCATAACGCGCAGTATTAGCCTTAATCGCAAAGTAAAAGATCTTGATCCCAAACTTCGGATTCTAGACCTACGCATTTTTCTAAGATTTGTCATATTTTTATTTTATTTTTCGGAGCACCTTTCCGGTACGCGCTTTTCCATAGCCAGTATCAGTTCTGGCATCAGATTACGTCATTTTGACTTGAAACTTGTTTTACAAGTCCTACATAATATTCTAGTAATTATCATGCGTTCGTTATAATTTTCCGGGATACTTTTCCTGTACGCATTTATACCGAGTAGCAGAACCGGTATCTGCGCTTTTCTTCCGAAAAGCGACTTTCAGCATTTTTACTCACTCAATATAATTATCTAAGCCCATTAATAATTATTAGGGTCAATTATGGAATTATTTCCTAATTATCATAATTAATTCACTAATTACCTTAATTAGCGGTGCGGGTTCTTACACTCTGTATGTGATTCCTCAAATACCGCGTATGCGGTCCCAATTCCCAGATTTAGAAGATTGTTGTCCCCAGCAATAACCAAACTAGTTGAAGACTAAAACTTATGTGCAGGTGGAACACACACACTTGTTAAAAATCATAACAGAATAAAATAGAAACATGTAGCAGAGGACATAAACATATCCAACAAGTCTCACGTGATCCTAAGTAGAAATTAAAAACATTAAAACAAAATTAAAAATAAAACAAAGGAAAGGAAATAAAAAAAAATAAAAAAATGAATAACCATTGGGTTGCCTCCCAAGTAGCACTTATTTAACGTCATGAGCCTGACGTGCCCCTTGCGATTATGGTGGTTGGAAGCACGCTACCATTGATGACCAGTCTTCTTAGTCCAGTATTGTGTCCTTCCATGATCATATGCATGTGGATGAGGAGGAGGGTTCTCAAGAACTTTAAACTTAGTTTTCACATGTTTTTCCTTTATCTTGGGCTTTTCCATCTTAACCTTTGGCTTGCTTTCTTCATGCCGCTTATGGACTTCCTTCTTGTTCCTTTCCTCAACCTTTTTCTCCGCAATGTAGTCAACTTGGTCTTTAGTTTGAGATGAAGGTAATGGAGCTTCAATTGTAAGTACCTTGAGTGTTGCTTGCTCTCCATCCACGCGCATTATCAACTCACCCTTAGGTACATCAATTAATGCTCATGAGGTTGCTAAGAATGGCCTCGCAAAGATCATAGGCACACTGGCATCTTCATCAATGTCAAGAATAACAAAATCAGCAGGAATTAGAAATTTGTTTACCTTGACAAGCACATCTTCCACAATACCATGTGCTTGCTTTGTTGAACGGTCGGCCAGTTGAACATTCATCCTCGTTGGCTTTACTTCATCAATTCCCAGCTTCTTCATCAGGGTGAGGGGCATCACATTCATGCTGGCACCAAGATCAAATAAGACTTTCTCTATAGTCGTCTTGCCGATGGTGCTTGGAATACTGAAGCTCCCTGGATCCTTCATCTTTGGAGGCAAATTTTTCTGTATGATTGCACTGCACTCTTCTATTAGTGTAACAAGTTCATCCTCTGTGAGCTTCCGCTTCTTAGATAATATCTCCTTCCGGAACTTTGCATACGAAGACATTTGCTCCAGAGCTTCTGCAAAAGAAATGTTAATTTGCAATTTCTTAAAAATATCTACAAATTTAGACAATTGCTTCTTTTGTTCATGTTGTTTGAGCTTCATGGGATATGGAGTTTTCTCAAAACTTGAGAAATCTCATTGCTTCTTTTGAACTGCAGGAGGTTGCTCTTTTGCTTGGTGTTGTATAAACGATCATATTTATGTTCGGTCTACGTGTTGTAGTTTCGTGACTAGAGACACACTTATCTATATTATAAGGTATTTTAGTTAGTTGTTTATTTGCTATTATATACAGGAAATCTTTTGAAAATGAATTAAGTATTATTCAACTTAGTTAATGATAATGACGTCATAATTGAATGAAAGAAAAAATTATTCCGCATTTTTATTAAGCGTTACTTAATAGGATGTCATGATAACAATCTGGGTATACACGGGGTGTTACATGGGAGGCACCAAAATGACCTAGGATCATGTGCCAAGTCCTTATATAGCCCACTTAATATTAATCACACTGTATTAGCACTAATAGCTACACTTATTATTTTAATCTCAAGATTTGGATTATGAACCTAGCCATTTTTCTAGAATTTTTCATATTTTTATTTTATTTTTGGCAGCACTTTGCCGATACGCACTTTTACGTAGCCGGTATCAGTTCTAACACCAGTTCTCATTATCTTGACCTAAATCTTGACACCCTAGTCCTAAATATTATTCTAGGAATGTTCTTATACTTATTATAATTTTCCGGAATACTTCATCGGTATGCACTTATACCGTGAGGCAGAATCGGTATCTGCACTTTTCGTAAGAAAAATGACTTTCAGCATTATTAATCACTTACTATAATTATTTAAGCATTCTCATAATTAATAGGGTTAATTATGAAAATATTTCTTAAATTCACATTTAAATTAATTAAATTCCTAATTTAACGATGCACGAAATCTTACAATTTGCATGTTAATACACCGACTGCCGTGTTACACTATTCGTAAACACCACCACACCATAGTTTCAAGCCCTAACATCTTATAATGTCATCATCAGTGATCATCTCCTCCGTAATTGATTACTAACCGACAGATCCAATGTCAAATATGAACCCTTATGATCAAGTACTATATTTCATTCTACTGAAGTAAAATATATTTCATTCTAATTAACTTCAAATCAAAAGAAGCAATTTGTTAAAGAATCAGAAATCAACAAAATAATTTATATTTTAACAAAGGGTTCATTTTTTCTGCAATCAATAATGTAGATAAGTTATTTACATTGAGCCTAAAACGACGTCGTTTTGTGACGAAAATCAAGGTATTTTTGTAATTATAATTTATTTCAGAAATATAATAATCTTTCTTGTTATAATTTTTTAAATTTTCAACCCAAAACGACATCGTTTCGGGAGTGAATATAGATAACATATCTACAATCACTCTAGAAATATTAAAACCTTTAACAAAACATTCTATATATGACCGATAGTAAAATAAAAATTGCTCTTAGATTTAATTTACCAAAATGTGATTAATAAGTTTTGAATTTTTTTCCACAATTAGGAAACAGTTTAACTTTGAAGCATTGCTAGTAATTTTGTATAATTGTGGATTCATTTTTTGTTGACAACTCATTAAAGAATTTGATTATGTTAATAACGGTATGAAATTTCAAATTGGTTATATAAGATAATATTAATATAAGTATAATTTTTTTTCAATGATATTACATCAAAATTAAATTAAATTAAATTGAATATGAGAATAGATTACTTTTATTCCACTGATCACTCCATAAAAATAAAGGAAATGTATGGTTGTAACATTGTCTTGCATTTAACCGTGTTAACTCCGAATACCTCTAATTTATAAAATATTAAGAATTAAATTAGTTTATACATGTGCTATGATTAAATTTTTTATTTAAAATTTTAGAAACATATATTTAACATCATTAAGTCCCACTGGGTTCTCTACCCAAAAAAAAAAAAAAAAAAAAAAATAGTCCCACTGGGTTATGTACAAAAAAAAAAAAAAGTACCACTAGGTGATGGTTGAGGACATTAACAATTAACTCAATTAATCAAAACAGAGAACCGTAGCAGCCCCTTGACGAACTGAGTCATATATGGCTTAATTCCCCACACTTTGCTTTACGTGACAGGTACGGATCATTGAATATTCAAGCCTCAATGCCTATATATAGCTACGCAAGTTAAAACCCATACTTCACAAGCAACCTCTGAAAACAAGAACTCATCACTATTCACCAACAATGACGATCACCCGTGTTGCTCTCTGCCTTTGCTTTGCATTCCTCTTCAATGGTATATTATTTCCATTACATTTTCCATTCCCTTATTCTCTTTATCATAGACATTAACGCATTATAAGTAATCACATGCATTTATATATATGTAACAAAATGTATACATTCCTCATGTTAATGGTACACAAGTATGGGAATAGATTATGTGTTATTTGATGTGACCATGTTATGTAACAAGATCCTAACCATTCATGAGCATATTAGTCAATAGTAATGAGAAATGAAGAAAGAAAAACTATTGGAATGTAACATGACAAGATCATCAGTGTTGATTTGCCCATAAATAATTATAATACTGTCACACCACATGGTCATGTTAAATAACACATGAGATGATTTATTCCCCAAGTGTAGGTTAATGTTTACTCACATTACTTTATAGGATTTTATATTTCTCATTTAACATGAGAATTCAAATTTTCCTACACACCCTTCGATTTCCGTGCTGACATGGGTCCTACATATAATTTCTTCTAACACATGGTCCCACATGCTTTTTATCTCTATAACATAAGATTTCAATTCTCATTTAATATGATAAATATAAAACCCTACTTTATAAGGTAGAAAAATTGTCTTTTTTGAAATCTATACACGACTTGATTCATCAAATCCCAACACACAACTTATGATTTTTTTGGTTTTGCATACAGTGGCTCAAGGAGCGAAAGTTACTTTCAGAAACAATTGCCCATACACAGTATGGCCAGGAACCCTAACCGGCGACCAGAAGCCTCAGCTGTCAACAACAGGTTTCGAGTTGGCAATGGGAGCATCAAACTCTGTGGTGTGATTCACAGGTCCTCTAATGGTGTTTCTCTCAAACACTCAAACAAATCTCTGAATATACCTCTTTCTATTACTGTGTATGCCAAGCCACTTTGCAATGGTTTACATGGTGCTATTTAAAAGCGTTAACAGAAACTAATAACTAACTTAGGAAAACTAAGCATAATAAAGACTACTTCATAGAAACTCTAAAACCATTAATGTCCACTAACAAATTCCTATGGACACACCCCTTCACCAAACGACACTTCTTTTTCTATTTTTCTTTAATTGAATAAAGTTTAAACCAACAAAACTCCCCCTTAAACTTTAATATCTCTACCGTCTTTCATTCCCATCTTCTTCTTGCAATTTTCAAACAACAACGTTGGCAGGGGCTTTGTGAAAATATCTCCAACTTGATCTCGGCTTGCAACATGAGTGAGCTCCACCTTTCCTTCTTTGACTTGATCTCGGATGAAATGGAACCTCACATCAATATGTTTACTTCTTTCATGGTTGACCGGGTTCTTTGCTAACTCGATCGCGGATTTATTGTCAACTCGGATTTCAGTTGAACCGACTTGCTCTTGCTCCAGCTTGCTCAATAAATTTCTCAGCCAAATTGCATGACAAACACACCAGGAAGCAGCAACGTACTCGGCTTCGCATGTAGATAAAGTCACAATAGGTTCCTTTTTTGACACCCACGTGAATGCCGTGTTTCCCATGAAAAATACATAGCCAGCCGTGCTCTTCCTGTCATCAACATCTCCGCACCAATCACTATCCGAATATCCTGTCAGTTTGTACTTGTCCGACTTCGAGTAATGAAGTCCTTGTGAGATTGTTCCATGAACATATCTTAAAATTCTTTTTGCCGCCTTCCAATGAGTATATCTCGGCTCTTCCATAAATCGGCTTATTATTCCAACACTCAGACACAGATCCGGTCTCGTACACGTCAAGTACCTCAGACTTCCAACTAGACTCCGATAAACACTCGGATCTACCTTTTCACCTCCATCATATCTTGAAAGTTTAACACCGGGTTCCATAGGGGTTGAAACCGGGTTGCAATTACTCATTTTAAACTTCTCTAAAATTCCTTTTGCATAGGCTTCCTGAGAAACGAAAATCCCAGATTTGTCTTGTCTGACCTCCAAACCAAGAAAATATTTCATCAGACCGAGATCCGTCATCTCGAACTCCTTCGTCATTTTATTCTTGAAATCTTGAATCATCTCTTCATCATTACCCAAGAAAATCAGATCATCAACATATAGAGCAACAAGTAGAATTTTACTTCCCTTTTTCTTCACATAGAGTGCATGTTCATACGGACATTGTTCAAATCCATCTTTCTTGAAGTAATTGTCAATTCTTGTGTTCCAGGCTCTTGGGGCCTGCTTCAACCCATACAGAGCTTTCTTCAGTCTCAACACTTTTCTTTCTTGTCCTGCTTTCATGAATCCCGGAGGTTGTTCCAGATACACCTCCTCTTCGAGTACTCCATTTAAGAATGCCGACTTCACATCCATCTGATAGATCGGCCATCCGAATTGGGCTGCTTGAGAAATTAACAGCCTGATAGTCTCCATTCTTGCTACGGGTGCGAACACCTCGTCATAGTCAATGCCGGCCTTCTGTCTATACCCTTTCGCCACTAGCCGGGCTTTATATCTTTCGATCTCCCCCTTAGCATTCATTTTCCTTTTATACACCCATTTCACACCAATGGGCCGACTTCCTTTGGGTAGCTCGGCTAACTCCCACGTCTTGTTCTTTTCTATTGCTTTAATTTCCTCTTCCATGGCTGATTGCCACTTCACATTTCGAATTGCTTCTTCAAAACTCACTTCCTCAGAGTCTGCTAACAAACATACCAGGTGTGCTTCACTGGTGGAATCATACAGATCTTGTAGACTCCTCATCCTTGGTTGTCTCAACTCTTCTTCACCATCAGAAACTTCAGGATTTGCAGGGATATGGGTCGAAGGTTGTTTGACCTCAATTGCTCTATTTCCGGGTTCCACATTGTCCCCTGATAGACTGTTCCAGTCCCAAGCATCTTCTTCATTCACTTTTACATCTCGGCTAACCAGCACCTTTTTACTAACGGGATCCAACAACTTGTATCCCTTCGTCTTCTCATCATAACCAATAAACACAAATTTCTTACTTTTATCATCTAGTTTTGTCCTCAACTGATCCGGTATGTGTGCATAAGCAACACTCCCAAAGATTCTAAAATGACCCACTGAGGGCTTCAATCCGCTCCATGCTTCTTGTGGAGTCTTGTCATTCAAATTTGAATGTGCACATCTGTTCTGCACATACACTGCACATTGTACAGCTTCTCCCCAGAACTCTTTTGGCATGTTTTTTGTTTTTAACATAGATCGGACCATATCCAGGATAGTCCGGTTCTTTCTTTCAGCTACTCCATTCTGCTGGGGCGAGTACGGTGCGGTCAGGAACCGCCTTATCCCATGTTCTTCACAGTATTTCTTGAAAGCTGTTGACACGTACTCCCCACCTCGGTCTGAACGGACCGACTTGATGTACCTCCCAGTACCATTTTCTATCATCACTTTAAAGTTCCTAAATGCCTCTAGCACCTCGGATTTTTCCTTCAAAAAATACACCCAAGTCTTTCGACTAAAATCATCAATAAACGTGACAAAATACTTCTTGCCACTGAATGACCCTGGTGTAATTGGTCCACACAGGTCGGTATGAATTAATTCCAGAGGCTGCCTAGCTCGGTATCTCGCCATCCTTTGGAATGGGCTCCTCGCATGTTTTCCCAATACGCAGTCTTCACAAAAATTTCCTTCAGAGTTAAGCTTTGGCAGTCCCACCACCATATTTTTCTTCATCATCTCGGTCAGACCACCATAATGAAGGTGTCCAAACCGTCGATGCCACAATGACATTTTATCTTCTACCTCGGCTTGCAAACAGCCGACCTCCATACTCCTCAGACTCAGCTTGTACATTCTATTTTTCTCCATCTGAACTCGGGCTATCAGACGCCCTTGTTTGTCTTTCAACAACAGAACTCGGTCAGTCATTAGAACCGAGTAGCCTTTCTCCATCAATTGTCCAATGCTCAGAATATTGCTTTTGAGCTCAGGCACGTAATATACGTCCCGAATTGTACCAATTCGTCCATCTCTTTGCAAGAAACAGATTGTACCTCGGCCTTTTACATCAATTTTGGACGCGTCTCCAAAGGAGACATGTCCAGCTTCCACCGTTCTCAATTCTTTGAACAAATGTTTGTAACCACACATGTGATTACTGGCACCAGTATCCAGGTACCACTCCGACTCAACCTTCGAGCTAGTTTCACCATGAGCTAACATCAGAACTCCATCTTTCATTTCTCCTTCTGCAGTGAAGTTTGAAGCCTCATCAATTCTTCTTTCATCTCGGCAGTCCTTAGCGAAATGGCCAACTCGGCCACAGTTATAACACTTGTCCGAGTTGCAATCTCTTGAATAATGTCCATACTTTCCACATTTGTAACATTCAACGTTTGATTGGTTTGTCCATTGGCCTCTTCCACCTCGACCACGTCCTCTACCTCTCCAATTTTGCTGACTCGTCTCGGCTCTTTCTTCGTGTTTCACTTCCTGACCTCGGCCACGACCTTCTCGGCCATTTCCACGTCCACGTCCACGACCACGACCTCTACCTCGGACTTTCTGAGAGTAGAGTGCCTTTTCATCCTTGATATTTGCTTTTGACTGAAGTGCTTGCTCCAGTGTCTCTTCTTTCTTCTTTTTCTTGCGTTGTTCATGTGCCTCAAGGGAACCTGCTAGCTCTTCAACAGAAAGCGTAGCTAAGTCCTTAGACTCTTCAATTGCACATACCACGTTTTCGAAATCGTCTGTCAATGACCTTAGAATTTTTTCAACGATTCTGGAGTCAGTCAGCACCTCTCCATTTCGTTTCAACTGGTTCACCACGGTTTGAACCCGGATGATGAAGTCCGACACTCCTTCGGTTTCCTTCATCTTCATCCCCTCCAACTCTCCTCTTAGAGTTTGAAGTCGGACCTGCTTTACACGGTCCGCACCTTTGTAAGTTGTCTCCAATGTATCCCAGGCTTCCTTTGCCGTCGTCGCATCTCCAATTTTTTCAAGACCACCGCTTCCTTCAACGGCTTGAAACATCATAAATAGTGCCGCTGCATCCTTTGATCTCAACACACTCAATTGCTTGAGTTGATTTGCTGAATATCCTTCCGTTGTATCAGGTTCTACGAACCCGTTTTGCACCAACCCCCAACTATCATAAGCTCGTAGAAGGGCCTTCATTTGGATACTCCAGTTTTCATAGTTCACCTTTGTCAGGCGGGGCACTGGCAGACTATTACTCATATTTTCCATTGGCTCAAGCTCTGATACCAATTTGTGATTCACAGGTCCTCTAATGGTGTTTCTCTCAAACACTCTAACACACAAAAACGAGTCTCTGAATATACCTCTTTCTATTATCTGTGTATGCCAAGCCACTTTTCAATGGTTTACATGGTGCTATTTAAAAGCGTTAACAGAAATTAATAACTAACTTAGGAAAACTAAGCATAATAAAGACTACTTCATAGAAACTCTAAAACCATTAATGTCCACTAACAAATTCCTATGGACACACCCCTTCACCAAACGACACTTCTTTTTCTATTTTTCTTTAATTGAATAAAGTTTAAACCAACAGTACTTCCATGATAAGCGTAAGGGTAACCTCTATTGGATCTTCACCAATTATGTGTACTCTTCCTGGAAGTTCTTCACACTTCTTTCCACCTTTGTGCTCTTGGCCATGACGGCTCTTGAAGCACTTTGCACGGTTTATGATTGTCGCAGTCGTTTCAGACTGAAATGATTTTCTCATATCATTTTTCTTATTAGAAGTTGTGTGTGGTGATGCCTATTAGTGGTACAATCATGTAGTGTTATTAGTAGTGTAATTAGTGTTTATGGATGTTCACGTGTGTTTATTGTTGTAATCAGATACGCTTACCATGGTTGCAGGTTTCTATAATTATTCGATCATATATAGCACATATGAGCTTGTTTCAATAGCTTTCATAAGTAATGCAAAGCAGATAACCTGTTTGTGGTACTATAATAGTTTTTCTTGATTATGTATGTGTGGCAGAAATTAGGGCAGGAAATCGATTATAGCTTTTCAATTTATAGATATGTTTCTTTTTTTTCTTTTTCTTTTTCTTTTTATATCAATCTTAATTATCTCTCTTTGAGGTGAGTAGCCTTTCACGGGTATTCCTACAAGCTTCGAGTCTTTGAGCTGATTATGAGACTAATCCCAAATACAAGATGGGTCAAGGATTAAGATTTTATTGTGGTATCACTATAATGTAGAACTTAAAATAAAGACAACTATTTTCTTGTGGAGAAGACTTCAAATAACAGAACTTGTATTTCTCTTTTTTTCTGTGATATATTGCTTACAATATGGATTAGTTTATATAGGCAGTAGATTGCCTTTTCATGAACCAAACATTAAAATAGCCATAAACCACAAAACTAAATTTCCAACTCTTGGCCTCTCATTTTCTTCTAACTCTTGGCCTTTCACTTTCTCACAACTCTTGGCCTTTCACTTTCTCACAACTCTTGGCCTTTCACTTACCTAAACACAAGACTGCTTAATTAAGACTATTAAATATAAAACTAACCATTTAAAGTTTATTCAACAATTCTCCTTCATAAACTTAAATGGTTCAGCCATCTTTCATCCCAAGAATCTTCTTGCAATTGTTGAGCAGCAACGTCGGCAGTGGCTTTGTGAAGATGTCCCCGACTTGCTCTTGACTGGTCACGTGTGTTAGCTCCACATTTCCTTCCTTTACTTGATCCCGGATGAAGTGAAATCGGACGTCAATATGCTTGCTTCTTTCATGATTTACCGGGTTCTTGGCTAGCTCTATAGCCGACTTATTGTCAATTCGGATCACAGTTTGGCCGACTTATTTTTCCTCCAACTTGCTTAGCAAATTCCTGAGCCACATTGCATGACAAACACACCAAGATGCAACTACATATTCAGCTTCACATGTCGACAGTGTCACAATAGGTTGCTTCTTCGAAATCCAGGTGAATGTCGTGTTGCCCAAGAAAAACACATAACCAGCCGTGCTCTTTCGATCATCTACGTCTCCACACTAATCACTGTCAGAATATCCAATCAACTTATATTTTGCCGAGCTCGAGTAGTGTAACCCGTGTGAAACTGTACCTTGAACATACCTCAGAATTCTCTTTACCGCCTTCCAATGTGTGTATCTCGGCTCCTCCATGAACCGACTTACTATGCCGACACTCAACGAGATATCCGGCCTCGTGCATGTGAGATAACGTAGGCTTCCCACCAAACTTCTGTACTTGCTTGCATCAACACGGTCTCCTCCATCAAACTTAGAGAGTTTTGAACCGGGTTCCATTGGTGTTGAAACTGGGTTGCAATCTTCCATCTTGTACTTCTTCAAAATCTTTTTTGCATAAGCCTCCTGTGACACGAAGATTCCCTTATCATTTTGTTTTACTTCCAAACCAAGAAAGAACTTCATTAAACCGAGATCTGTCATTTCGAACTCTCTTGTCATTGTGCTCTTGAACTCTTGTATCATCTTGGCATTGTTTCCCATAAAAATGAGGTCGTCAACATAAAGAGCCACAATTAACAAGTCTCCTCCATTTTTCTTGACATAAACAGCATGTTCATATGGACATTGTTCAAGTCCATTCTCCTTGAAATATTTGTCAATACGAGCATTCCATGCCCGTGGTGCTTGCTTCAACCCGTAAAGTGTTTTCTTCAATCTCAGCACCTTCTTCTCTTCTCCTGCCTTCATGTAGCCCGGCGATTGTTCCACATAAACTTCTCCTTCAAGAACACCATTCAGAAATGCCGACTTTACATCCATTTGATGCATTGGCCATCTGTATTGAGCAGCCTGTGAGATGAGTAGCCGAATTGTCTCCATCCTTGTAACAGGGGCAAACACCTCTTCATAGTCAATTCCAGCCTTCTGCTTATAACCTTTTGCAACTAGCCGAGCTTTATATCGTTCTATCTCCCCTTGAGCATTCATCTTCTTCTTGAACACCCACTTCACTCCAATGGGCCGACTTCCTTCTGGTAGCTCAGCTAACTCCCATGTGTTATTTCGGTCAATGGCTTCTATCTCCTCATCCATGGCATCTTGCCATTTCTTATCTCGGATGGCTTCTTCAAAACTTATGTTCTCGGAGTCTGCAAGAAGACAAACAAAATGTACCTCACTTGTTGACTCATATATGTCTTGTATGCTTCGCATCCTGTGTTGTCGTACCTCGTCTTCATCATCAGAAGCTTCAGGACTTGCCGGGTTGATAATTTGTGTTGAGATTCCGTCTCAAAGTTTACCTCAGAAGAATTGTTCCAGTCCCACTCATTTGTTTCATTGAGCTTTACATCTCTGCTTACTATGACTTTCTTGTTGACGGGGTCAAACAGCTTATACCCCTTTATTTTTTCATCATATCCAATAAAAACATATTTCTTGCTTTTATCCTCGAACTTGGTTCTGAGCTGGTCCGATATGTGTGCATAGACTATACTGCCAAAAACTCTGAGATGAGCCACTGAAGGCTTTTGACCGCTCCATGCTTCCTGTGGAGTTTTATCATCCAAGCTCGAATGTGGACATCGGTTCTGCACATACACAGCACACTGCACAGCTTCCGCCCAAAACTCCTTCGGCATCCTTTTGTTCTTCAGCATTGACTGAACCATGTCAAGAATAGTCTGGTTCTTCCTTTCAGCCACGCCATTCTGTTGTGGTGAGTATGATGCTATTAGAAACCTCCTTATCCCCTGTTCCTCACAAAATGACATAAACGCTGTTGAAATATATTCCCCACATCTGTCAGACCGCACTGATTTGATATAGCTCCATGTTGCCTTCTCAATCATCACCTTGAACCTTTTGAACACATCAAACACCTCGGACTTCTCCTTCAGAAAGTAAACCCAAGTTTTATGTGAGAAATCATCAATAAAGGAAGTAAAATACTTCTTACCACTGAAGGAACCAGGATTGATGGGTCCACACAAGTCAGTATGTATTAGTTCCAGAGGTTGCTTAGCCCGAAATCTTGCCATCTTCTGAAACGTGGTCCTGGCATGCTTGCCAAGTACACAACTCTCACAAAACTTTCCTTCAAAGTTGATGCCAGGTAACCCTTCCACCATCTTCTTCTTTGCCAACTCGGTTAGACCACCATAATGTAGGTGACCAAACCGGAGATGCCAAAGTGACGCCTTATCTTCCACCTCGGCTTGTAAACATTCAACCTGTACACATTTCAAATTTAGTTTATACATACGATTCTTACCCATTTGAACCCAAACTATCAGTCGACCTCGCTCATCTTTCAAATACAATACCCGGTCTTTCACAATAACCGAGTAACCTTTCTCCATCAGTTGACCCATGCTTAAAATATTGCTTTTTAGGTCGGGTACATAGTACACATCTCGAATTGAGCCAATTAACCCGTCCTTTTGTAGGAAACAGATTGTACCTCGGCCTTTTACCTCAACCTTTGAGGCATCCCTAAACGAAACATGTCTGGTTTCCACCTTTCTCATCTCCTTGAAGAAGTGCTTATGTCCGCACATGTGGTTGCTCGCACCCGTATCAAGATACCACTCCATGTCATCGTCTGGACTTCCTTCACTGTGTGTCATTAACAAGACACCATCCTTCATCTCGCCTTCTGTGGCTAGGTTGGACGTCTCCTCCACCTTTTTCTCCTCTCTGCATTCTCTTGCGAAATGTCCGACTTTGCCACAGTCGTAACACTTGTCCGAGTTACAATCTTTCGCATAGTGACCAAACTTTCCACATTTGTAACACTCGATGTTTGAATAATGTGACTGACCTCCTCGTCCTCTCCAGTTTTGTTGATTTGACTGTCCTACCTCATCATTATACACTTCTTGACTTCGGCCACGATCTCTACCACCACGGCTAGTACCTCGTCCACCGCGGCCACGTCCTCTACCTCGAAAATTTTGAGAATAGAGCATCTTCTCATCTTTAATTGTTGCTTTGGTCTGAAGTGCCTGCTCAAGAGTTTCCTCCTTCTTCTTCTTTCTTTGTTCATGCGCTTCAAAGGAACCCGCCAATTCGTCAATGGTGAGTGTAGACAGGTCCTTGGACTCCTCTATCGCACAAACCACGTTTTCGAACTAGTCTGTCAAAGATCTCAAGATTTTCTCCACCACTCTGGTGTCAGGTATATCTTCTCCATTCCGTTTTAACTGGTTCACAATTCCTTGAACCCGAGCAACGAACCCGGATACTCCTTCCGTGTCCTTCATCTTCATTCCCTCCAACTCGGCACGAAGGGTTTGAAGCCGGACTTGTTTAACCCAATTAGCTCCTCTATAGAAATTTGCTAAGATGTCCCAGGCTGCCTTTGAGGTCTCACAATTTGCTATCTTCTCGAACCCGGATTCGTCTACAGCTCGGAAGAGCATGAATAACGCCAGCTTGTCTTTTGCACGCGTCTCTTTCAACACTTTGGTTTGAGCCGCCGAATGGCCTCCAATGTCCTGTGGTTCTACAAAACCTGCTTGAACATTCTCCCAAGCGTCTTGGGATCCGAGAAGAGCCTTCATCTGGATGCTCCAATTCTCGTAGTTCTCCTTCGTCAACTTAGGTAGTGCCATATCACTCCCCCTCTCCATAGCTTTGATACCAATTTGTGGTATCACTATAATGTAGAACTTAAAATAAAGACAACTATTTTCTTGTGGAGAAGACTTCAAATAACAAAACTTGTATTTCTCTTTTTTTCTGTGATATATTGCTTACAATATGGATTAGTTTATATAGGCAGTAGATTGCATTTTCATGAACCAAACATTAAAATAGCCATAAACCACAAAACTAAACTTCCAACTCTTGGCCTCTCATTTTTTTCTAACTCTTGGCCTTTCACTTTCTCACAACTCTTGGTCTTTCACTTTCTCACAACTCTTGGCCTTTCACTTACCTAAACACAAGACTGCTTAATTAAGACTATTAAATATAAAACTAACAAACCATTTAAAGTTTATTCAACATTTATGTCCCTCTTAAGAATATATTGGTGGAAATCGAACCGGGATTCTTCCCTGTCTACCCAGCTCGATCGCTTGCCCCAACTCAGCTGCCATTATCTAGGAAGCACGGACACTTGTAAAAACAGGAAGAGTCGGGTCCGACACGCTCCGACACGGTGTCGGACACGCGGTTGACTTTTTCCGATACGTTGACCATTCCGACACGCGAATTTGACCGTGTCCGACACGGTCAAATGACATTTTCGTAATTTTTTAATTTTTTTTTAAAATTTTTTTAAAATTTTTTTAAATTTTTTTTTAAAAATAAAATAAAATATATTAATAAAGCTTCCACATGATCATATCAATTTTATTTTTTTTATCTTTTTTCCCCTTAAGTAGATAAGAGAACATCTTAGCATCATTGTTGTCAATTCCTATTACGCTCTTATTGTATCTCATTCTCTCTGATCTCTTTCTACTATAATTTGATCTCTCTATCTGATATTATGTCTCTCTCATCCCAGTTTTTATTTTTTTTATTAAAGCTTCCATCTTTATAACGTGTTGATGGGTATTATTAATTTAGTTTCATTTTTTTTGTTAAATTATTAAATATTAAATGAAATATAAACTATATAAATTAAAAATATTATTTAATATTAAAACGTGTCCCAACGTGTCGAAATCCATAATTTTTTAGGATTGACGTGTCGGAGTGTCGTATCGTGTCGTGTCACGTGTCGCGTGTCGTATCGGTGCTACATAGGCCATTATTGGGTGTACACATGTTATATGTCTTCTCTCAGTGTGCTACTAAAAGACTTTGTAGCATGGATGCTCCAGCAAAATTACTGTTTATTATCAGTATGTTATATTTTATGAAAAAGGGCCCTTCATTTTTATTTTTATTTTTTGACCTTTTAGCACTTAAGAAATTGTAATTTATAAGGAAGATATTTACTGATTTGAGGTTAAATGTTCTAGATTTGCTCATCTACATATGATCAAAGTAACAATGTTGAGTTGAGAAGGAGAAAAAAAAAATATAAGTCGGTCTCAAAAATTAAAATTAGTGAGACTCGATGGTTATTACTTATTTTGTTTCTTTCGCTGTCATTGGATCAAATCCCTTTATGTTGGAATCAAAGATTAAACAATTCATTTAACGTGTCCAAATATCCCTAGCCCCCTTTCTTAGAAGAATCGGCCCTATCTTTTTCAAAATATTCAATTTGCACTAACAAAGCAGTCCAATGGGCTAAGGGCCATAAAATCACGACATTGGGATTTAGCATTGTGGTGTCAACATGCTCTTCTTTTTACAATTCAAAGTTGTCAAAATGCTAGTTGCCAGTATTTACCGGATCCCTTTTGGCTGGTCCTCCAATATGGTGTTGATCATTTCCTTGAACTTTGGTAGTAATCTAATTCTTTTGAACACGTTTTCATATAGAGTTTTGACTAATTGAAACCCTTAATCCTTATCATAAAATGCTTTTGTAAAGAGAAATAAAATAGTAATCACATACTAATCGTGATGATTTTAGTTATATTTACAAGAAAACCTTGATCCAATTTGTATTCTGCATGTACCTCATGCTTCTATAACAAAAGATTATATTAAAATTGAGGAAGGATATTCGAACAACCAAGTTACTATCAATCAATCTCACCGTTAGATCGATTATGTTGATTCAATGGTTATATTTATTTTCATCTTTGTATGGTCATGATTTCTCAAATTTAATACTTTATATGTATTTCCACCTTTGTATGGTTATGATTTCCCATATTTAATGCTTTCACTTTAAATAAAAAATTCATAACCATACAAAGATGGAAATAAATATAACCGTTGGATCAACATAATCGATCTAACGGTGAGATTGATTGGGTAGTAACATAACTTGGTTATTACAATATCCTTCCCCATTAAAATTAGTTCAAAAAAACGATTCTATACCCAAAATATTCTATCTAAAAATAAACATGATTTCAGTTTTGTAAAAAAAAAAAAAAAATTTAAAAAAATTTGTACTAAAAAATGTTTAGTTTGTTAACCTCAAATCCATTTGCAGAAAACAAAAACAATGAAACCAAGTAGGAGCCTAAAAGATATAGCAGCCCACCTTGACAAATTAATCAATGAAGGGTGGATGGAATTGAAGAATCGATAGTTTTGGTCTATGTAGCATCAATATGACACAGGACATGATATCACACGACACGTCGATATGTTAATTCTAAAAAATTCTTATTTTGATACGTTGAGACACGTTTTGATATTAAATAATATTTGTAATATATATATATATATATATATTTAATATATATAAAAGTCCATAATAAGTCATATAATCAATCAAATATTCAAATTTCAAAACATACATATAAACAAAAATAATTTTTCATACCTTATTAATTTTTTCATGTCAAATTTCATAACAGAAAAAAATTGATTTATAAATTATTATTTTTATGTTTAGTTAATCAAATAAAATTAAGACCTAAAAAAGAAAGTGTCGGAGCATTGATCACGTGTCGGAAAAAGTTGACTGCGTGTCGGAAAAACATGTCGGAATATGTAGGAGTGTTGACTGCGTGTCGAACGCGTGTCAAAACGTGTCGATATCCGATACGTATCTCACACGTTTATTTATTTATTTATTTTGAAAAAATGATGTGTGTCCGTGGTTTTTGCCACCTTTCATTGATTCAAATGTTGGCCGCAATGCACATATAGTTGACGCATTCCTCAGTATTGAATGAGTGGCAAATCCATTTCATTATATGCCATTATGTTTTATATATTATACAATAATGTAAATGCTTGCACATTCTACAGGTGGCTGTGAAAAATATATTAAATTAAACTGTAACTGTAGCAATCGTTTAATTTTCTTCATCCATCATCACCTTTCTATAAATAAACCAAAGCTTTGTGGTGTCAATCAATAAGCCAAGCATCAGTTGTGTTATACCTGCATATATTCCATAGCATATCCATAAGGCAAAACATGGCCTCTAACACAATCTTCAGTTCAGAATCTGATGAAGACACTTGGGTTATCCAAATCAATCAGTTGGTAAGTGAAACAAACCTAAAAATCCTGAACAAAATGCCCGTTTGCATTTACCAAGTTCCAAAATCTTTGAGTTGTGCCAAGCCAGAAGCTTTTACCCCACAAATTATAGCCATTGGTCCATATAACCATTTTCTTCCAGAGCTCTATCCCATGGAAAGGTTCAAAATTCTTGCAGCCAAAAGGGTCTTAGACCACTTCAACAAGCATGATCTTAAACAACTAGTTCAGCAACTCTACAACACAGGACCTTTCATCCGTGCTTGTTATCACAAATACTTGGACCTTAAAGACAATACCTTGTTATACACCATGGCAATTGACGTTTTGTTCTTACTCGATTTCTTTCAAAACTATCTCGACGAAAAAGTGTCTGGTTCTATCTTCACAGGAATAGAACAACAAGAAGTTCAGAGAAGTGGTGTGAAGCTAACCAAAGATGCCATCATAAGAGACCTTATCATGGTTGAAAACCAAATTCCAACCTACATGTTGATGAGGATCTTGTTGATTGAAAGCTCCAAACCTATTGATTCAGTTGAAGAACACTTGGGTTCAATGCTCTTGTCATTCTGTGAGAAACACTCTCCACTCAAGTTAACTCAAACCCCAACATGTTCTGAAGCTGTAACCAAGCATTACCATCTCTTGGATCTCATGTACCATTTGATGGTCTCTAAGGATGAAAAGTCAATAACACCACCAACATCTGAAAGCGAAGGTATGTGTATGCCCCATGGTAATGACTCTACCACTGGTGATCCTATATCAATGGGAAGTACAGAATCTGAAGGCATAGACACATTCAAAAAGAAAGTTAATGTCCAATTAACATGGACACAAGGGGCTCTCAAAAGGCTTAAGGACATGAATCTTCCTTCCTTGCGCCCCATTAAAAAATACCTTGATGCAATACTCCGCATGTTAAACCTGCTTCAAAGTTATTCATCAGAAATGTCCCCTTCCGAAACAGAAGCTCCTGTGGTTGTCACCATTCCTTCTGTGTGTGAGCTTCATTCTGTTGGTATCATTTGTCAACCCTCCAAAGGTGGCATCATGGCAATTGAATTCGATGAGTTGAAGGGCATATTTTACCTCCCTTTGATCAAATTGGATGTAAACTCTGAAGTAATAATGAGAAATATAGTGGCTCATGAAGCCTTGACTGAACCAGATTTCCTCATATTCACAAGGTACACAGAGTTGATGCGTGCAATGATAGACACTGTGGAGGATGTTAAGCTGCTGAAGGATGCAGCCATCATAGATTCAACAAGTTCTATCAGTGTGGAAGAAACTCATGAGCTTTTCAATGGGATGAGCAAATCCATTGGACCTACTAAGACAGAGAAGTTGGATAACACCATTAAGAAGGTTAACAAGTACTTCTATGATAAAAGGAAGGGCAACCTTTATGGGGTCTTCACCAATTATGTGTACTCTTCCTGGAAGCCCTTCACATTTCTCGCCACCTTTGTGCTCTTGGCTATGACGGCTCTTCAATCATTTTGCTCGGTTTATGATTGTACCAGCCATTTTAGACATAAATGATTTTAATTTTTTTTCATATCATTTTTCTTTTTACAGGTTGAGGTAATTTTTTTTACAGAAAGTATACTTGCAGAGAAAAAGCAAGTATACAGACCTCAGAGACAAATTTTGAATCATTGATTTGTTAAAAAAAAATTGGGAGGAAGAATGAAAATTTACAATTGATGGCAATGATATTTAGTCAATAAGGTGTCTGTAATTTATTTTTATTTTTTTCATATATCAGCACTGAAAAAATTATGTTACATTATAGTCATGAGTGAGCTACCATAGAATTGCAAATATTCTAATACAAAGCACAATGAAAATAACAAACTGAAAATAGAAATTGAAGAAATTAAAATGAATCCATGAATCATGATGGATTGGGCTTCCTTCCTTCAAACCAAGCTTGTCATCAAGGTTGAGTTGTGCCTCGAGAAAAGGGATATACCAACATGAATATGAAGGTATTGCAAAAGTAAAAGCATTAATATAAAAGCTCCATGAAACCACAATGTTATCACACGTTCCCTTAAACAACTTATAAGACTGATCTAATATAAGAAGTTGGAATGGATTCTCTCACGTGACATGAACTCTTGTGAAAACATCTCAGCATACAAATAAAGGATGAGAGGATACAAATAAAGGATGAGAATGTGTAAAAGAACCTTGGGATACACCACCCCAAAAGCTAGCTCAAGGGGTGGGAGTGCCCAAAGTCTTATAAACTCCACATTAGTTGCACATACAACCAATGTGAGACTATATATCTCAACACGTCCCCTCACACGAGAGCCCATTGGGCTTGAAGAGTGGATAATGCAACAGGCCCAACCTACCTGTGCTAAGAGAGTCCACAAGAGAAAGTGGGCGACGGCGAGTCTCTGATACCATGTAAAAGAACCTTGGGATACACCACCCCAAAAGCTAGCTCAAGGAGTGGGAGTGCCCAAAGCCTTATAAACCCCACATTAGTTGCACATACAACCAATGTGAGACTATATATCTCAACAGAATGCATCAAGATAAATGGTAATAATAATAATAATAATAATAACAGTTCTTTTTTAATTAGCGGCTGAGATTTTTTATGTGACCTAATGTCACATGAGAGGATACATTTGCCATAGAAGTAGAGAAATTGAGAGCTACCCACTTAACCACTTTCCATAATATAACTATGACTTTGTATACCACGTTCCTTCCTATAATGTAGAGTGAGTATAAATACCAGTTAGTATTATTGGGTGGGGAATTAGTTCGGGAAAATCAGTGTGTGTTGAGTTGGTGAATTGGAGAGGAGGATGGATGTTGAGAGCAACAGAGAAGATGGAAGAACGACGGATTGAGAGAACATAAGTAGGTAACCTGGTGGGCAACATGAATGAGAAGCGAGAATCCTGCAAATTTGGTAAGGTGGCTGAAGGAAAGAGTTAGAACAAGGTTGAACCAATCCAAAACTAATATTTGTTAGAATTGGAAAAAAGAGATCCTGTAACATAAAATCGAGTCCCTAAATTCTTATTAGAATAGAATGCATGTGCCCATATAATATGGTTTACTTTAGTATCTACATTTTTTCATGTACATTTTGTTTTGCGGTTTTCTGCAGAATTTTCTTTGTAATAACACAATATATCTATAGATAATGTGACCTAACGCAACATCAATTTCAAATGGAAATAATTTTACATTTACACATAATAGATTAGGTGCTATAGTCTATTGTCAATTCTACTTGAATTACTATACATCTCACTCTTCAGCAATGTTCTTAAAATTTTTCTCTTAGTTCTGACCATTCAGAATTTATTCTTGTTTGTGTTTCCTTGGCCAAACCATGCTCGTGTTTCAAACGAGGTTCTTTTTCCCTCAACTCATCTCTTTGAGTTTTAAGTGTCCTTCCTTCCTCAAAGATATCTCTCTTTCTCTTAAGGGTCATATTTTTTTCTGATTGAGAAGCAGAAATATTAGCTTTCATGACATTGATTTTCTCTTCTAGCTTCCTTTTGCTTTGCTCCATATAGGCTAACTTGTCAAGCAGTTCCTTTTCTAAGGCCACAACTTCTCTGAACTTTTTCTTGTTACCTTCCAGGCTTGTTTCTATTTCATCAGCTCTCTGCAACTCGGATGCTGTGGACTCAATTTTCATGCTTGCTTCAATGTAGTCCCTACTCCAATGAGTGAACTCCATTGAAGCTTCTGATATCAGTATTCTCATCTCTCTTGAAATACCATCCTCTGCACACAAATTGGAGAGGTAATCTAACCTAGCTTTCATGACACTGCACTGTTCAGGATGCAACAAAACTGAAGCATCCTTGGAGATGAAGTCTTGTACTATTTTCAAAGCTTCCCTTGCCTCTTCACTCAAAACAACAGGGGTTTTAGAATCAAGAGAAGCATAAAATGCTTCCATTTCTAAATCATCATCTTGAGTTAGTTCAGTTTGATTTCTCAGAGATGCGTCAATTGTTGTTTGCAACATAGTGGAACTGGTTCCAAGGTGCAGTTCTGGTCTGACTTGGCCACTTGATGAAAAACTGAATATTTTGTTGTGAAGCATACAGCAACATGGAGTATCACTATTGCTGTAAGGTCATGTATTTGTGGGAGGATAAGGATTTGTGAATCGAACATCTTCTATCCTAGTCATTTCCCGGTTCACATAAACTCCTGTCCATTTGATTGATCCTGAACAATCTGGATGGGGTCGTATCACAAATAAAAGCTCTACATGATTCCATTCATTATCTGAAAAACAACAAGGATTGGTTTCGGACATAAATATATGATCAAGTAAAAATACATACTATATGTTACAATATTATTGATTATAATAAAGAAATTAAATAACACAAAGAAAGGACGCTCAATATCATCCCAAACTCCTAAAACAGAAGACACAATGATAGAGGGGAATTCCTTACGAAACCAGAAACTTAGAGAGTTTCCCCTGCTACTGTGGTCAAACCATTCTGGGATCCTTTGTCCTGGCAAAGCAGTAGAGACTTTTGAGATAAAAGAATCAATTGCCTGTCAAACATGTCATTAAAAGCATGGTAAGTTTGGAAAACAACTTACTAATAACTCTTACAATCACAAAAAAGAGACCAACCTTGTTTAAAACTGAACAATCAGCTTCCAATGACGTGCAGTTATCTGTCCATAAAAAACGTGTGCTTGGTGGAAGCCCTATAATTTTTCGAAGCTGCTTGGAATAAGACAAGTCTATGTTTTCCAAGAAGCGACATTCTTCAATGCATGCAGGAAGGGTTGTCAAATTTGAGTGTCGTAATGCCAACTTTTTCAAAAAGGGAAAGAAATTTGGCAACATTTGAAGGATATTTGATAACTCATTAGTTTCAAGCATTTTGCATCTGCTCATGTTTAACCTTTTTAGGCCTTTAAAATTTTGCATTGAAAGTGGCAGGTTTTCCAAGGCAGTTCCTTCCAAGTCAACAACTTCTAGTTTCTCCATTGGTCCTAATATTTCTGGAAAAACAACAACACTGCTGCAGTCCCGAAGACAAAGGTACTCTAGAGATGTCAACTTTATGCCGCGTGGAATAATCCTCAGCTTGGTACACCCTTTAGCACTAAACCTTTGGAGATTATAAAGAAATCCAACAGAGTCATGAATCACAACCAAATTTGAGCAATCATCAACACACAATTCTGTCAAATTTGGGAAACCAGACACATCCGGTACGTTTCTTATGTACTCACAACCTGTGAAAATCAACTGATGCAAAACCTTTGACTTCTGCAAGATAAAATCAAAATTAATAGTTTCAAGAGTTAAGAGAACTTTGTTTATCCAAGAGCACTAATACATGCCTCTAGTGGTTTGTCCCATTGAAAGCAACTGTGTGACAAGTTGAGTATGACAAGATTCTTTGAATGAAAATTAGATGGTAAAGAAGCTGCAGGATATCCCCACCATTCCAGCACTCTCAAACTGTTTGGGAGATGTTTGGGGCTTACTAAACGACAAGTATTCCTTTTTATAAGCATACTGAGGTTTTTCATCTTTCCAAACAATTCTTCGTTCCATTGAACTTCTTTATCTTCCAGCATATCCAACATCATGGCTTCAATTTCATCATTTTCCTTTTAAGCCAAAAGCAACCAGAAACCATAATTTATAACAATTACATCAGGAATTTCTTATAAGAATTCAGAGAAATTTACAAAATTTAAATGGTTGTATTGGTTCTTATTGATAAAGGCTAAGAATCATGAAATATGATACGGACTCAACTAATGATATAAAGAAAGAAACTGAAAAACATAAGGTAGAGGACTCTTACATACCTTATTTTTCTCCAAAACGAAAATAATGTCTTCATAAAACCACAACCTTCTGCGTTTTTCAGACCAAATTGATTGCTGTCTAACTATTTCTCTTCCCATATGTTGAATCAAATCATGCACTGTCACGATGATGTCATATTCTACATATCCCCAATTATCAATAACGTTAATGAGAGATTTTTTTTCCAGCACTCCAATACCATACTTTGGGTGAAAACCACGGGCTTGTAGCATATTTGTAACATATCTCACAGTGCAACCTTTGAAAAAGCAAGCCATGTCAAGAAAGATTTCCTTCTCATTTTCCTCCAAGCCATCATAACTCACTTTAAGAATTTCCTGAACATCTCTATTTGGAATTCTTTCATATGCTTCAAATGCAGATTCCCATTCATCTAATGTTTTACCAAACAAGTTTGAGCCTATTGCTTCCAAAGCCAATGGAAGGCCACTGGCAAAATGTATTGCACGTTTCATCATTTCCATATAACTTGGATCAACTTCATTATTTTTTAAAGCATTCCACCTAAACAATTCAAAAGCTTCGTTATCACTAAAATTATTAACCTCATATATTTTTTTAACACCATGGGAATCTAACAAATGTTTATCCCTTGTTGTTATAATGATGATGCTACCAGAACCAAACCAATCAAGGCCTCCAGCAGTTGCTTGTAATTGTTCCTTTCTGTCAATATCATCAAGAATAAGAAGGACTTTCTTTTGTTTGAGTCTTTCTTTTAATATTGGGATTCCTTGATTTATATCTCCCAACCTGAGATTTCTCTCCCCAACTAGTTCAGAAAGCATTTTCTCTTGGATTTGTTCTAGGCCATGCCTAGTTGACTTTTCTCTAACATTAGCAAGAAAGCACGAGCCTTCAAATTGATATGCTAACAAATTATATACAGCACGTGCAATGGTTGATTTACCAATTCCGCCAATCCCATGAATCCCAAGCATGTTGACTTTGTCATTAAACTTAGAATCTATAAGCGAGTGCAAATCTTCCACCCGAGCTTCCAATCCAACAGGGTAATTAGCAATATACAAGAGAGGTCGATTAAGCTCATATTCTCCCCTGCTGTTAGTTAAAGTGAAATTAAATTCATGTTAAATTTAATCCTCACAAGTAAGAACTTATTTAGTGTTTGTATACCTTTTAGCACATCAGAGTAATTAGTGTGGAATACAAAAAATTACTTTGGTAAACGGATTGTGCTGTATACTAATTGATACATAATAACAAAAGGAAATGAAACAGGAAACAATAAACTGAATTAGAAGCAACATGAAGAGGTGTGTTACCCATGTTTGAAGTGCGAACCAGACAAATCAGCTGCTTGATTCAAAGCCAACCGCCATTTTTGCAACTTCACTTTGTCATCCTTGAATCTTCCCCGTTCGTGCTTTGCAAATGCTTCTCCATGACTCCCTGTTTGATGTCGCACTTCTGATGGATCTACGTCATAGAAAACTGGCCAAATCCACATCTTTTGTTTTGTATAACACTCAAGGATCTGGACAAGCTAGTTCAAACAAAATGATGAGGATGCATAATTTTTAGAGAAAACAATGATGGCCATCCTGGAGTTTTGTATTGCACGTAGAAGAGAAGGTGTAATCTCTTTCCCCTTTTGAAGACCATCATCATCTATGAAGGTCAAGACTCCCCTTTGACTCAAAGCACTATAAAGATTGCCAGTGAAACCAGTGCGAGTATCTTCACCACGGAAACTAAGAAAGACATCATATTCATAGGTGTACGTGTAAGCAAAAGGAGAAGAAGATGGTGCAGGTTGCGCCATCATAACCAATCAACCGACACTATGGATACAGAAGCCAGAAGGATATTCTATTTAGAGTGATATAAAGGAAGGGGTGCAGACCTTAAGATTGACCAATTCATACCATTCACACCATCTATTTACTTTGTAGCTGCCAGAAACAACATGGAAGCTACCAAGTTCATTATTATAATATAATAGGGAAAATTAAATTGAGTGATTGAACCACTCTTTCTTTTTTGGTAAGCAGTGATTGAACCACTCTTTACTTAGGCTCATTAGAAAAAAAAAACAACCCTACAACAATCAACTCCCTTTTATCGTAAAATCATAACAATTAAACATATTTAATAAATTTAAGACAAAAATATCCTTATACTCATCTCAACACCAACTTCCATTGCTCTAGCCAATGTTCACGATCACCAATCACGGTCTTTGTTGTTTATCATTACTCATCACATGTAATTGTCAGTACTGCAAGTCGGAACTGAAGAGCTCGTTACGTACCGGTATTATTAATATTGATTATGATATCAAGCGCAGTTATAATTATAACAGTTTATTTATACAAATGCGAATAAACTTTTTCCTTTTCATTATGCGAGTATTGAAAATAATAATAAAACGTAATGAGTAAAAATTGTAATCATAACTGAAAACTAAATGCGCAATAATTAAAATATTTTCCTAACTATCATATAACGCTTAAGTCACTAAGGGGTCCGTGATAAGTGTCCAAGACATTATATTTTTATGGTTAAAAAGAGTTCAAATAATAATCAAAAGAATTAAAATAATAGTGTTAAATAATAAATTAATAAAAGAGAGTAGACTGCCAACAAATAGAAAAGATTCTAATATTTGTTGTTGTTTCATGTTGTTTGGACTAGAATAACAAATTAGAAACATGATAAGGATGAGGCAACGGTTGCATCCGCGGATTACCAAGAAAATCAGAAATTAAATAAATAATAAATAATAAATGGGTAACGCTCGCTCCACTGCTCGCTGAAGCGAGCAAGTGAGCGAGCAAAGCCATGCAGCTCGCTATACTCCTCGCTCAAGCGAGTGAGTAAGCAAAGTGGAAGAAAATGCTCGTTGAGGATCCTATGCAATGTCAAATTTATTTTAGGAATAAGCATTGATTGAGTTTATAATAGCCCAATATAATTAATTAGAAAAATACATGTGATTAGATAATTAAGCATGTATTAATAAGTAAAAAAAAGTAAATTCCCTAACAAATTAATTGGGGTCACTTTTGAGGTAAAAAAGTGTACTCTGTGAAAATTAAGGTGTATAAATGGGTGTAGACAAAAGTGCCCGAAATATAAAAATGGAAGTAGAAATATTCCTAGAAAAATATTCCAGACTGTTGGGTAGAGTTTGGTAATTAATGGAATTGAAGAGATAGATGAACCGATACCCACTTAACTTATGTTAAGTGACTTGAGGACAAAAGGACCCAAAGCCCTCCCCATTCCCATTTGTGCGCGCAGAAGGGAAAGAAAAAGGAAAGGAAAAAGAAGAGAAAGAGAAGAGAAAGGAGGAAGAGAGAAAATCAAAGTGGGATCAAACCTTGAGGGGGCGTTTGGTTGAGGGAAAATTTTATGAATAATAGGGAAATGATATACATAGGAAAATGGGTGGAAAGTGAGTTTGGTAGGAAAATGTTAAAAAAAATTGTTTGGTTGGAAAATATTTAAATGGGGAAATTAAGTAAATTTATAATGTCTATGTTTGGATGTAAGGAAAATATAGATGGGAAAGAAGATTGGAAGTTACGAAAATAACCTTCTCTTCAAATTATTTTGAATCAGTATGAACTACCCTTTATTTGAATGTCACCAAAAAAGAAAGGAGGGCATTTCTGTCATCGCACGCTTTCCTATGTCACCAAATAGCTAGCTAAGTCAAAATACCACAGCATGAAGTGGGATTATTTTGCAGGTTTTTTCCTTTCAGATTGGTAGGCAAATGAGAGAACTAGGGAAGTCATTTACATAGCTAACTTTGAAAGGTGTCCAACCAAACATGGTTCTCCAACAATCCCACTTGCAATTTCCCTATCTTTCTCCACAAAATCCACCCACCAAACGTCTCCTGATGGTTTTGATTGATTCCAAAGCCTAAACTACTCAAAATCTTCCCCTCTTTCACAATCCTAGCTTGGGTCTTGGTGGGGAGTTGTGTGGGTGGAGATTTTTCTTCCCAAAGTTTTGACCCTTTGGAGAAGTGTGAGATTTGGGAGCTTCTACCTCCATGGAAGCTTGAGGAACCATCACCCCTTGATTGTGCAACACTTGGTGGTAAGATTTCATCCTTTAAACTCTATTTTCATGAAGAATCCATGATTTAGGTTTTGGATGAATAGTGTTTTGGGGTTTATGGTTATGTGAGTAAATGGGCTAAGTTCTAGGAAGATTGAGGCCTAGAGTATGTTGAGAAAAATGTTAGGAATGACATTTAATCGGTGAAAATAAGTTTATATAGTCATATGATTTTGTTTGGAAAATTACAAAATTATGCATTTGACTATGGCTTGGCTTGTTTTGGTAATCAATGGTTTGGTTTGGTTGATTGTTGATATTGTCCATGTGATGCTTAGGATTGAGGCATTTGGACCAACCGTGAGTAACCAACCGTTGGAACAAGCTATGGAGTCGGTTAGCTCCTTGAAATTGATATTTGTGTTGAGAAGATTGGTAAAGAACAAAGGTTAAGGTTAAGTTGGGAGCAATGAGGTAAACCTTCGGACCTTGGGTATAATTCCCTTTATTGTTCCACCAAGCCCTGAACGGGTAATGGGTGTGTTGTTGTATATAAATGCAATGAAATAATGTAATGCCTAGTTATACGTATTTGCATGCTTTGGTGTGACATAGGATATTGTTTCCCTATGTTGGTATGTTGCATGACGATACGTAAATCATACTTGGTAGTTTAGCGGGCCAGTGAGACTATTTGCATCTGAGTATCCTTAGGACAGCTCGAGAGCTTGAGGGATTTCTCCTGGAGATGTTGTGTACACTTGCATGGATATTGAACTATGGGGTGGAGAGATGCTACAAGGGCCCCTGGTTTACTGGATATATTCGTATATCTCACCCCGTGTTGTTGGGGACCCCCTTTCAGGCAAGGATGCTGCAGGAGCCTTTAATGGCAAGTGGTCATATTTGAAGTAAAGGGATATATGAAGATTTAGCATCAATTGAATTAAACACGCCATGTTGTAGTTCCTTTGTATAGGATTGTTAAATGAAAGTCATTTGTTATATGCATGCTATGTTTTAATTGGATGGACTTAGCCTATGCTCATCCCTTTGGTATCTCTTTTGTTGATGGTAGCCAAGGAGTTGATCATAGTGTTTTGTAGCTAAGTCCCATGATTTGTAATTGAAACTTGTAAACATGATGTAATGTTGTAATTATTGGATATTTGTATATATGATGAAATGATATGCATGCTTCTCTTAGTGTATGAGTATCTAGAGAGACTAGATTTCATGTATTGAAAGGATTATATGATGTAAATTAGGTGAAAGAAAACATTTGATTGAAAATTCAAGTAAGAGCCAAGATACCCTGTCTTGTTGTCCAATTTCGTATCCTATAAGATAGATTTGGACCTTTGTGTCTTGATGGAAGTTGTAGATATGTTTCTTAGCTTTCCATAGAGACCAAGATTGTGTAATTTGGATAAGTATAACTAAAGTTATGGTTAAAACACCACAGGTAGGTCAAATTACCCTGTTTTGGTACCCAGCCCCTGTTGTTTGGCGCTAGGGGCGCCAAACTGGCGCTATGAGCGCCAACTTCCAAAATGAGGTAGTGGCTCTGGCGCTGAGGGTGCCACTGTGGCGCTAGGAGCGCCGCCCTCCCTGTGTCCTGCGCATCAGTGGCGCTGATAGCGTGGGACTGGCGCTATCAGCGCGGAGGGTGCTGATGATTCAGCACCTGTTTTCTTAGAAAATGCATAACTTGAGCTGTAGAGCTACGATTTGAGTGCGGTTTGAACCCACGCGTAACTAATGAAAAATCCTATATTATATTGGACAAATGGAGATCATAATAAATGAAATGAGTGTATGGTATTAAGCTTATATTATTCTATTCCGCAATGTGATATGGTTATGGTCACGCAATTGAGTAATTTAAATTCGGCTTGGTTTTAAAAATAAAATTTTAACCGGATTTTAATTGAACCAATGTGATTGTAACTGCGCTTAATATCATAAGTCAATGTTAACAAACCGGTTCTAGAACGGGGTGTTACATTTTATGGTATCATAGCAGTTTTGTAGGGAAACTAATGGACTATTGTAATTTGTGTTTGCTGTTTAATGCTTTATAGTTGTTTTGGTACTCTTGATGATTATTGCATTTGTGATCACTTAGTGTGAGCCTGATCAACTCATTTCTGGGTGTAACTTGTGTAGTGTCATGACGAGGAACCGGAATAACGCCGAAGCATCGAATGCAAACGCTCAGCCAGATCCTGTTTTGGCTGCTTTGGTTAGGCCCCGTGGTGGTCGTGGGGCAACGGTTGGGCAGCCGGATCCTATGGTTGAAACACTGGCAGCTGTACACAGGGAGTTGGAGGTTAGTCGTCGAGCTAACGAAGATTTGCTGAAGATAAATGAGGACACGCGGAATGCTATGACCGCAATGATGAATGAGCTGAGGGCGATGAGGGGTGCTAGACCCGAGAACCGACAACCTTCTCCTCCTCCTCACACTGCCACGCCTACTCCACCTGCTCACTATGAAGAAGACGGAGCAGGTAATAATGAGGGTGAAGCGAGTCACCACTCAGGTAGTCATAGCCATCATACTGAGGTGCGTCAACCCCATACAGAACAGGTTGATGAGCACGAAGTCGAGGAAAGAAGATTAATGGCTTTTAGGAAACACAAACCTCCTTCTTTTAAAGGAGAATATGACCCTATGGTGGCAGCAAAATGGCTCCAAGCTATGGAGAATATTTTCAGGGTTATGAGATGCCCTGATGCATTGAAATTGGTCTACTCTGTGTATATGTTGGAAGAGGAAGCGGAGGATTGGTGGACTAATATTGTGCAACCTCTTGAAGCTGAAGGCCGGGAAATTACCTGGCGATTGTTTGAGACACTGTTCTTAAACAACTATTTTCCTAGGGAGGCTAGGGTAAGGAAGCAGAATGAGTACAACGATTTGAAGCAAGGGTCAATGACTATTGATCAATATTTTGCCAAGTTCAACGAATTGGTGAAATATGCAAATTATGGGAGAGCTTTGCCCACTTATGCTGAGATGACCTCTAAGTTTCAGTGGGGTCTGAATGAGAAGATGTCTCGGACGGAATCGAAATTTCGTCGAAATCGTTTGAAAAAAATAAAAGGAAAAGAAATTATATTTTGTGGACATTTTCGACGGAATTTCGATTCGTCGAAAACATTTGGAAAAAATAAAAGGAAAGAAATTATATTTTGTGGATTTTTTCGACGGAATTTCGATTTCCTCGACGATTTTTGACGAAATCGAAATTCCGTCGAAAATGTTTGAAAAAATAAAAGAAAAAGAAATTATATTTTGTGGACTTTTTCGACGGAATTCCGATTCCGTCGAAGATTTTTGACGGAATTGAAATTCCGTCGAAAACGTTTGAAAAAAATAAAAGGAAAAGAAATTATATTTTGTGGACTTTATCGACGAAAAATCCATAAAACTTATTTCTTTTTGATTTACTTTTTCATGTAGCTTCTCGACAGAATTCGATTTTCGTCGAAGATGTTCAACGGAATCTGAATTCGTCGAAAAATCCATAATTTTTTTTTCATGTGGGTTTTGGACGGAATTTATTTTCCGTCGAAAATCTTTAGCGGAATCTGAATTTCGTCGAAAAATCCATAAAAATAATTTCTTTTTGCTTTATTTTTTTCATGTGGGTTTTCGACGGAATTCGTTTGCGTCGAAAATCTTCGACGGGGTCTGAATTCCGTCGAAAAATCCATAAAAATAATTTCTTTTAGCTTTATTTTTTCATGTGGGATTTCGACGGAATTAGTTTTCCGTCGAAAATATTCGATGGAATCTAAATTCCGTCAAAAATCCATAAAACATGTTTCTTTTTGATTTATTTTTTCATGTGGCTTTTCGACGGATTTCGATTTCCGTCGAAGATCTTTGACGGAATCTGAATTCCATCGATAAATCCATAAAACTTATTTTTTTTGATTTATTTTTTCGCGTGGCTTTTCGACGTATTTCATTTCTCGTCCAAGATCTTCGACGGAATCTTAATTCCGTCGAAAAATCCATAAAACTAATTTCTTTTTGATTTATTTTTTTCATGTGGGTTTTCGACGGAATTCGTTTTCCGTCGAAGATCTTCGATAGAATTCAGATTCCGTCGAAAAATCCATCAAACTTATTTCTTTTGGATCTATTTTTTTCATGTGGGTTTTCGACAGAACTCATTTTTCGTCGAAGATCTTCGACGAAATCTGAATTCCTTCGAAATATCCATAAAAATAATTTCTTTTGGATTTATTTTTTCATGTGGTTTTTCGACGGAATCTGAATTCCGTCAAAAATTTCCTAAATATAATTTCTTTTATCGTATATTTTTAAAATTCTTCAATGAAAATTTATTTTTCGTCGAAATTTTTTGACGGAAGATTATTTCCGTCAAGAAATTTGCTTTTTCTAGTTGCGGCGCTGAGGATATTTTAAAATTCAAATTAGTGTTAATTGTCTTTTTCAACGTCGAAGTGTTTTCGCAATGTTTTCCGAAGCATTAAACATTGTTAAATTTCATGAAATATAACTCAAGTTATGATCAAAAGACTGAAACTGGACTTAATCCAATAACAGAAACACTATACTAACTTCATGCCAAATTTAAAGCTACTCTAACAACATATTTTGATTTTGATTTCTTCACAAAAGTTGTAGACCTAAGTCTTGAATTTCTAAAACACCAAAAAGTTTCTAAACTCCAACAATGACAAAAAAAATTTGAAACTAGGTTAGATTTCGCGGCAACTCCATTTTAGTATCTTCAAACTCGATTTATGGTCATTAAACTCTAAAATCAATTGTGGATTATATACTCTCTAACACACTCTCTCACACGAGAGCCATCAATGATGGATTATGCATAGGCCCACACACATGCTACGAATTTCCATAAGAGGAAGTGGGGGGCGATGAGGATCGAACACATGACACTGATGTTCTCCATGTAAAAAACTAATTCAATCCAAAAGCTTAAGTTGTTGAATAAAGGCTCATCAATGGTTTATATACTTCTCTAACAAAAGTTATAGGATTTCATCTACGATTTCTAGAAAGTCAAAGACATCCAAATCCATGTTGTGTAGCTTACATTATACCTAAAATATCGAAACTAAAGAAGTTCAAATCCAAGATTTGTAGCTCAAGTTATAGGCTACAAAGTGTTGGTAGTAATTTTCAAATGAAAGAGTTTTCGTTCTCAGGAACAGGTTGAAGTATTTTCTTTTTAATTCTATTCCTAAAGTCTTGAAATTTAACTATTCAATCTTTGAATCAAAGTTTTTATCAAATTTGTATTAAACAAAAATAACAGAGGAATATCTAATCACAAATGTAACAGTTATACAGTACTGGAATTCTTGAATCATGGATGAAGACAAAATTCGCATTCCTGCATTTTACAACTGCTATGGCACTTTAATATCAGAATTTGAACTACTATGGCTATTTTAGATTAAACTTCCCAGTTTCAGTTTTAATCCTTAGAAGGGTCTTTTCCCAAAGTCTTATAAATCTTCAAGAATTATATCAAATACCTCCTTGGGTTATCCCTAACCTCAAGGGTTCAATTAGCAAAAGAACATAACCTGGTTTCCCAATCATAGCAATGCAAAAAATATTCAAGATCCATTCTTATGGTTTTCTTGAACTTTAAATCAGAATCTTGCTAATCAAATGAAACTAAAGAACACATCACAATGTTCAAAAATATAGAATCACCCAATCATCTTGAATCCCAGAAACAGAATTTAGAAACCCATACTAACAAACAAAAATTTCTAAATCTGAACTGAAATTGACGTGCATTACAAAATATAAAAAAAATAGATCTCAAGTAGAAATTATAGACAGTATCCACGAATTGAAGATCCATCCTAAACTAGAGCTAGGAAAATTTTACAGAAATATAGAAACAAAAGCTTGCATGCAGATCCTTGATTCCTTCCCGCAAAGATGTGTTGTCAGTGCATTTCGAGTTCAAGAACTTGAAGAACAATTGCACTGGGCTTTAAACAAAAAAGTTTCAAAAACGTTCCAAAAGAAAAAATGCACCGCTAAGAAAAACTGAAACTAAAATATCTCATAAACTCCTAAGTCTAATTCTTCTATTTAACTAAAAATAACCACAGATACAAAGCTTCATTGTTGTCCATCCGTGCCTATTCTCATCCCACGGTCCAGATTTGGTCCTTGCTTTTATCAACCTGGTCGCGTGCTTCTTTTTAAACATCTGCAAGCATTGGGTAATGAAATTTATAAGTAAAATTACATTGACTTCCTTTCTTTTACCTTTTTCCAAATTGGGCTATATTGTTTTTCTTTTTGGCCCAAATACCTGCATATCACATTTCATCTAGCCCAAATAAATCAGAATTTAATCCATTAAAATATACATGATTCAAAGCTAACACAAAGAAAACTATGCTTTAGCTTTTACAAAATTAACAAATGTGAGATGGAGGAACCTGGCGTTGCAAATGAGAAAGAAAAAGATCCAAATTATGGTAACTCAGTTGGTGTTAAGAAACTAAGCATGTGTTCGATTCTCCCCAATATCATTTTTGGAGGGGTTTAAAACCTTAATTCTGGGATCTGTCCTGAATCAGACTAGTAGCGAAACTATTAACCGATTGGAATCTCCACAAAAATAAATAAATAAAAGAAGAAGAAGAAGAAATTCGCAAGTGCTATTCTAAAATATTTCAATTTTTACAACACCTGATTCTCATCTTCTTTTTGTCGAATGGAGATAGATAGGGTAGTAAGGTAGCATCTCTTAAATCAATGGAGATCTTGAGATGCATACCATGCACAATACTCCAAGACGAGAGAAAAAAATAATAATGCGCCTCACAATTATGAGAAAGCCACACAAATTTTAGTTTTATGGTCCCACAAGAAAGATGTGTAGATATTAGGATCAAGGTGGATTTGTCATCAGCCCATACATTCTCGAGAGGGGTTTTCCCCCAAATGTGGGTCGTGACAGGCAGTGAGTGTCTCTTCTGCTATTAATCCAATTTTGGTTTTATTGAACAATCTTATGCTTCAATTCATCTTCTCATTTGTTTTAGGGGTTTATATGTCACATAATATGAAATTTTTTGCAACACAAACATACATGGGCCCATTGGAAAAAAGTAAATAAAAATTAAAAATATTAGCACGTAAAACGATGCGAGTATAGAGGGCTATTCTTATGTTACATAAAAAGTATGAACCCCTTTGTTTTACTTCCCCTATTTCTATCAATGTGCTACAGTTTCTATGCAAATAAACGGTCGCAAGTCCATTTATCACCAAGTTTTAGATAACACAATTATATGTTTTCATTACAAGATCTGGCTCCAGCCATTTTAAGGAGGGTAAGAGAAACTAAGTCATCATTGGGCTGCAAAATAGCAGCACACTGATTTTATTCTGCCTAGAACTAAAATTAACATTCCACTTTATTCTTAAATTGCTAATGTTGTTCTTAACATTGACCTATACTTTACGGCTTCAATCTACAACCTGCTTACAATTTGGGAGTGTGATCTATCAGGAAATTGCAGACTCTCCCATTCCTCGTCATTGACATTTCTGAAGTATTGATCCACCATTTCTTCATTAACGAGCTCTAGCTTTGAAGGCTCCCACTAGTTATCAGAAATAAGAAAAGCAAAATCATAGGTTGAAAAGAAATGTTAACGCAGTTATCAATATGCATATTAGAGGTATTATCGTTTACCTTGGGTTTGTTGTCTTTGTCGAACAACTTTGCTCTTGAACCCTGTGCACGCGTAGTAAGTTTAAATAAAGGCAATTATATTTGTTTTTGTAAATAATAAAGCAAAGGGAAAAAGTATGTCATTATATAGACGTAAATTTGTGTCATTTTAATAGAAGTAGAAAGACAGAGAAACCAGTCAGAGAAAATTGACAAAAAAAAATAAAAGGTGTGGGTCTCACTTCTTTGAGAGTGAAAGTAAGTTATCTGCTTTTACTTTCAAAACGACATCGTTTAGGGATTGAAAATAATTTTCCCTAAGCTAAATTATAAGTCGCAAAACTAATAAATAATCTC